>WNWK01005537.1:85000-119165 GCA_009830355.1 Cherax destructor | reverse complement strand
CTAATCTCTTTATTTTCCTGGGTCCTTTGTCTTCTGTACTTTTTCCATTCTCTATTACACTTACTTTTTGCCTCCCTACACCTCTGGGTGAACCAAGGACTCGTTCTGGTCTTCCCATTACTTCTGTTTCCTTGGGGACAAACCTCTCCTCTGCCTCTTTGCATTTAATGAAATTAAAGGTATTGTGAATAATTTAAAAGAAAATATAGAAGTGAAAAATTGTTGAATAGAGTTTGTAATGTGAAACATGGTGTGATACGTATGAGATACCTGCTCAATCCTGTTGGCGACCCAGTGATGACGTCACGGTGACCCCAGGTGTAGTGCAGGTAGAGTTGCCGAAAAGTGTTTCATGACAACTCTTTTACTAAAAACATGATTTAATAGTAAACCTGATTAGAAAGAGTTGTATTTAGTTAATCATATGAGGGAAAATATATGCTGTGAAGAAGATTCTTATAATGAAATATTAAAAATGATATTCAATGAGTGGTAGATCTTATATCGAATTTAGAAATGGGTTAAGTATCGTTGGATTGTGTGTGTGTGTGTGTGTGTGAGTGAGTGAGGTGAGGTGAGGTGAAGGGAAGAGATATGAAAGGAAGAGTGAGGTGCTGGGGAGGTGTTGAGACTTGTACATGGATATTAAAACATCTGAAAATTTGTTATCCTGGTTAAGGAGTGTGAGGTGGTTTGTACATGGTAGAATAGTGAATTTGTGACTTTGTGGGATATGAGTGAAAAATTGTGTGAATAATTAATAAAAATGAAAGTGTATGCAGAGCAAAGTGTTTGAAAATTTGTGTTATCCTGGGTTAAGTATCCATGTGTGAGTGAGTGAGGTGAATGGGGAGAGTGAGATGCAAAGGAGGTTCAGTTAAGGAGTGTGAGTATTCACTTGTAAGTCTATAAGTAACGTAAAAGGTGAAATATGTATAGTAAAGATTAAAAAAGAGAGGCTTGTCATCCTTTGATGATAAAAGGTATCACTTGGATACCAAGAAATCCTTGGCTTATGGACACCCTGATATTCCACCATCTAAACGTAGGAGAATAGACTGATCCCCCTGTGTTGAGCTGAACAAAATGCTTAGAATTTTTTCAAGAGTCTTTTACCATGTTAATGTACATGTTACCTGAAATCTTAATGTAAGACTGGAACTTTTTATTTGTTAACTGAAAATCTTAATTCGTGTTATGTTTTTCCTATGTTAGTCGAAATCTTAATTCGTGTTATGATCATTTTAGTCAATGACTTGACTTGATACCTGAAAAAATGTTAATGTAAGACTGGAAAAATTGTATCTTTCTATAATAATAAAATAAATAAATGAAAAATGTGTATTAGTGTTAACCTAATTTTAGCTCGTTTTAACTTAAGAGACACCCCATAGGGGGTTATACAAAAACTTGATTCGAGGAAATATTGTGACGTCACGGGTAAACATCACGTGACCTCACACCTGGACTCGCTTGAATGAACTTGTTGGCGACCCAGTGATGACGTCGCATCACACCTAGGTTCGCTTGATTGAACTTGTTGGCGACCCAGTGATGACGTCGCATCACACCTGGGCTCGCTTGATTGAACTTGTCCTTTTAGCTCATTTTAACTTAAAGAGAGACCCCATAGGGGGTTACCATATCTCTGACTCTCCATAGAGGTCAAGTAAAAAATATCAGAAGTAATATTGAAAAAATTAAAAATTTGAAAAAATGAAAAATTCGAAAAAAAAAAAATTCGAAAAAAATCGAGAAGCGGGGCGACCCGCAGAAGGCGCTGCAGAAGGTAGCTCGGGCGGGTCGACGCGGAAGGGCGCGGGCGGGGCGCGGGGTGGGACGGGCGCGGCGGGGCGGGGGCTCGAGCACGCGGAAGGAGATCGCTCAGGGATGAGGCTCTCAGGGGTGTGAGGGGGTGAGGGTGCGGACCTGCTCAGAATGAAAAAAAAAAAAAAATGGGGGCGTGGGGGCGTGGGGGGCGTGAAGGGGCGTGGGGGCGTTGGGGCGACCGGAAGTGGGGGTTGGGGGACCGGAAGTGGGGGGTGCGGGGTGGGGGGACCGCCGCCATTTTGAGTTCTACAGGCATAAGTACACTACTATATATATATATATATATATTTATGTCGTGCCGATTAGGTAAAACTGGTCAATTAGCAAGAATCATCAATTAAGTTTCTAAAAATTCTCTTATCTTAAAGATATATTTTTCATTTATCTTAATAAGAATTAAATTTTTAAAGAAAACTTTGAAAACCTACTAACCTTATTACAACAAGCATTTAATTTGCCTAGCAATAAATATATTTTAGATACGTTAACATTAATTTAATAATAAACAAACATATTAAATATACTTTTATTATATTAAAGAATGATTTTGGGAAATTATTGCATACATAAATTTTCACTTGTCTTATATAGCAGGTGAGCGTTACTTTATATATATATATATATATATATATAATATATATATATATATATATATATGTTCATGATGAGTAAAACTTGCGATTTGGCAAAAGCAACGCTCACTTGCCTTATAAGACAAGTGATTGTTATCAATAATTATAAAATATTTATATATATAAAATATATTTATATATATTTATTATTAAGATAATGTTAACTTGATCTAAATATATATTAGAGGTTTGAATATAAATTGACATAATGACTTGTTTGTAAGGTTAGGATTTCAAGTTTCTTAAATTACAAAATAAAGATTCTTACATTTAACATAAATGAAAAATATATCTTTAAACGTATAAGATAAAATTTTAGAAAGGACTTAATTTAGATGAGTTCTTGCTAATTGACCAGTTTTACTAATCACGACATTTATTATATATATATATATATATATATATATATATGTCGTGCCGATTAGGTAAAACTGGTCAATTAGCAAGAACTCATCAAAAATTAAGTCCTTTCTAAAATTTTCTCTTATACGTTTAAAGATATATTTTTTCATTTATGTTAATGTAAGAATTTATAATTTTGTACCAAGAGAAACTTTGAAAACCTACCTAACCTTATTATAACAAGCGCAATTTAATTTAGCCTAACCCAACTAAATATATTTTAGATACGTTAACATTAATTTAATAATAAACAAACACAATGAAATATATTTTTTTCGTTATGTTCAGAATGATTTTGGCGAAATTATTGCATACACAAATTTTCACTTGTCTTATATGGCAAGGTGAGCGTTGCTATTTAAGCCAAAATCGCAAGTTTTACCTAATCGGCACGACATATATATATATATATATATATATATATATATATATATTATTATTATATATATGTGTGTGTGTGTGTGTGTCGTGCCGAATAGGTAAAATTGGTCATTTTGCAAGAACTCATTTAAAATTAAATCCTTTCTTAAATTTTCTCTTATACGCTTAAAGATATCTTTTTTTCATTAAAATTTAGTGTTGTCCATCCCTTATTGGATTGTTTATGCATATATATCTTATAGTAGGAACAGTTTATTGTTCAATGAATATTAAAAGTTTTTGTTTTTTAAATTTTTGACATTTATTAATCGTGAATTTTCTACATTTTTATAAGATGTGAAATAAACTCTACTAGAAAAAAGAATGATATTCCATATTACGTACAATGTTGGGAATTTATTAACAAGTTCTGTAGATTCACACAGAAATTGTGATTTCTTCTAACAATAAATCACCTTATTATTTTTCTTACAGAACCTTGAAAACCTGATCCATCTGCCTCGTGGTTGTGGCGAACAAAATATGGTTAACTTCGCTCCCTACATATTCATTATGCAGTTCCTGAAGGTTACACACCAATCTACACCAGAATTTACCAAGAAGCTTGTCACTTTGATGAAGAAAGGTAACTTGCTTAATTAATGTATTAATATTGGTAGAATTACCGACAATATGTTAAGTAAAAGGACACAAATGCAACTAATGAGACATTTTATTGTGGCAACGTTTCGCTCTCCATGAGGTTTTTCAAGCCGTTACAAGCAATATATGGACACAGAGGGTATATATATACTCTCCAAGTGAGGTGTAATACTAGTGGTGGTAGAAGTAGTAGTGATATAAGTTGAAGTAGTAGTAGTAATACAATAAGGTAGAACAATCAACTTGCACATGAGTAAAAGGTGATAAAAACAATTACTTGGGTAGTATTAAAACAGGTTAGACAAATATTTCTGTAGGAGGTTGGAAAAGAGAAGGCCTGTAGCAGTGTTCCACATCTGCGATGCGCTTGTGTGGTATTAGCAGGAGAGGCTATGTGATGGTAGGGTTTACTGTTTTCAGGAGGATTCTTGCTAAGACTTCAGAGATGGTGAAGCTGCCTTTATTTTGTTTAATTGTGTTAGAAACAGCGATAAGTGCTGATTCAAGGCACTTGCGTCTGCGGAAATCAGTTTCTTTGATTACTAATCGGGCGTCTTTGAATTTCATGAGATGATTGGTGGAATTTCGGTGTTGTACGCAGGCGTTGTTCATGTTATCGTTCCTACATGCAATAATGTGTTCTTTGAGGCGTGTTTCGAGGTTTCTTGCCGTTTCTCCTACATAAATTCTGTCGCAGCCTCCACAGGGTATAGTGTAAACCCACCGCGTTGACTGGTTGTCCTGGTTAGATCCTTTATAGAAAGGCTGGAAGCGATGGTGACTCTGGTGTTAGATTTAGCAAGTACTTTAGAAATGTTCGATGCAACCTGGCTGTTGGGAAGAATTATAACTTTGTTTGGAGTGGTGTTGGTGCGTGGAGAATTAATGATCTGAAGAGCTCTCTTCTTGCATCTTGACTGGAATAAAAGTGTGTGAGATCATTTTTATTTGTAGGTTTCCGGTAAACTTGAAATCTTAGGTTGTTATCTACTTTGTGGATGAGGACGTCTAGAAAGGGTAGCTTGTCATTGGACTCTTCTTCTAGTGTAAACTGGATCGCCGGTTCAACTGCGTTGAGCCTTGCCTGAAGATTCCCTACATCAAAACGTTTGGGAGTTATTAAGAGGACGTCGTCCACGTAACGTAACCAAGTGACGCTTGAGGGGATGATGTTGGCGAAGTGTTCAGCCTCTAGGTGTTCCATATACAAGTTAGCTAAGACGGCACTGATGGGGGACCCCATTCCCATGCCGTATGTTTGTTTGTAGAGCTGTTATTGAAAGAAAAACAGTTGAAATTAACACAGAGTTCAATAAGGTCAACAAAATCTCCGGGAGGTAGAGGAAGGTTAAGGTCCTGATTGACTTTACGTCGTAGAACATCGATGGTTTGTGTGGTAGGTACTTTAGTGAAGAGGAAGTCACGTCCATACATTGTTTGTAACGGCTTGACAAAGCTCTGGAGAGCGAAACGTTGCCACAATAAAATGTCTCATTAGTTGCATTTGTGTCCTTTTACTTAACAATAGTAAGTATTGCTGGAGGCTGGGATCGGGGCTCTCTCTCAGCCGGGTACCCAGATTTAGAAAGGCTTCTCCTTATGAAGTTGTTGACTTCACTGTGTCTTACGTGCCAGCCCTTGGTTTTGGAGCGGTTTGACCATGTAGACCATATTGGTCGGCTTGCATCGCCACAAATACACGTATTCCGTGTGAATTGGGGCAGTGAGGCTGAGAACCACTGTGGTTGAGGCGTGCTCCCATTGCCAAAATGGTAACTATTTGGAGGAAACTCCAAGAGTGATGTATGCTCACAGCTGGTGACCGGCAGTCTCCTATTTGATGGTGCATCTTTGAGCATGTTGTCATGCACCTGGACTGTTTGTAGTAGGGATGTATTGGATGTGAAAATTTAGACATCCGCGGATGCGGATGTGTATACGGATGTCTTACTTATTTTGCGGATGCGGATATGTGCTTACAGTAAAATGCGGATGCGGATATCTACTTACAGTAAAATGCGGATGCGGATGCGGATTACGGATGTCACATCTTGACATCCGGGCGGATGCGGATGCGGATTTTGCAGGACAGCCATAAAACACCAGATTTTTGTTTTTTTACCACATGGCAAATACTTAACCTCTCCTCATAGCACATACCCTTAGCTCCGGGACTAGTCTTGTTGCAAACCTTTGCACTTTCTCTAGCTTCTTTATGTGCTTGGCTAGGTGTGGGTTCCAAACTGGTGCTGCATATTCCAATATGGGCCTAATGTACACAGTGTACAGGGTCCTGAACGATTCCTTATTAAGATGTCGGAATGCTGTTCTTAGGTTTGCTATGCGCCTGTATGCCGCAGCAGTTATTTGGTTGATATGCGCCTCAGGAGATGTGCCTGGTGTTATACTCACCACAAGATCTTTTCCTTGATTGAGGTTTGTAGTCTCTGGCCCCTTAGACTGTACTCCGTCTGCGGTCTTCTTCGCCCTTCCTCAATCTTCATGACTTTGCACTTGGTGGGGTTGAACTCAAGGAACCAATTGCTGGACCAGACTTGCAGCCTGTCCAGATCCCTTTGTAGTTCTGCCTGGTCCTCGTCCGATTGAATTCTTCTCATCAACTTCACAACATCTGCAAACAGGGACACTTCGGAGTCTATTCCTTCCATCATGTCGTTCACAAGTACCAGAGACAGCACAGGTCCTAGGACTGACCCATGTGGAACCCCACTCGTCACTGGCACCCACTCTGACACCTCGAGACGTACCATGACTCGCTGCTGTCTTCCTGACAGGTATTCCCTGATCCATTGGAGTGCCTTCCCTGTTATCCCTGCCTGGTCCTCCAGCTTTTGCACTAATCTCTTGTGTGGAACTGTGTCAAACGCCTTCTTACAGTCCAGTTCTTACAGTGTGTGTGTGTTCTTGTGTGTGGTCGTGTGCGTGTAACACAACATACACCACATACATGCACAAACACAATTCCACAAACACTGATTAGACCCATTAATTTCCAGGGGCTGTCATTTTGAGTGGTAATGTGACCCCCTCTCACTTAATGAGTTATTATAGTGGCTAATTACCGAGAAGAGAAGGAGAAGGAGAGGAGGAGGAGAAGGAGGAGGAGGAGGAGGAGGAGGAGAAGAGGAGGGATTAAGAAGAAGAGAGGAGGAGGATGAGAAGAGGAGGCAAAGAAAGTGAAAAGGCAAACAAGGAGTAGAAAGGGAAGAAAATTAGGATAAAGGGTATGAGGAGAGTGAAAAAATGAGATATTGAGGTGAGAATGGAAAAAGGAGAACGAAAATGAAAGGAAGAGTAGTGGAAAATGAGAGAAGATTGAACAATAAGAAGAAAATTTTGAAAAAAAGATGAAGGGGAAAAATACGACGGTGAAAAATGATGATGTGAAAGGAAGATTGAAAAGGAAAAGGTATGCGGACCATAATGAATCCTACATCTGTATAATAATACAAATAATAACAATAATAATAATAATAATGGAAGGATGCTCTGAGAGTACTGTGAAGGAGGATGCCAACACTTCCCCTCCCTTCCTCCCCTTCTTTCGTTCCATATCTTCCTCCCCTTCCTTCTTCCTCTCTCCCTTCTTTACTTATCTCAACCTTCTATCTTCCGTCTTTCTTTCTCTCCACCCTCTATTCCGTCTTTCCCTTTCTTCCTCCACTGCCATCCTTCCCTTCCTTCCTCCCTATCCTTCCTCATCTGCACCCTTCCCTCTCTGAATGTAAGTACGAAGTTGTAAGATATACCAGCCATCTCACATGCTTGTAAGATGCACGGATAGGATTGGCAGTCTTACACAAATAACCCGCACGTTTCGTCCGACTTGGACCACTGACAAAGTCATAGTGACTTTGTCAATGGTCCAAGACGGACCGAAACGTCGTGGTAAGCTGCTCTCTCCTATGTGCGGGTTATTTGTGTATTGTTCCAGTCACTTTATTGTGCTTTCTTTTTGTTGTTAGCAGTCTTGCCAGAGTGCAAAACATTTAACAGACTTTCACTGCTCACTAATATGATGTGACTATAATACTTACCCGTAGATAGATATATGAGATTAAGACAGAGATGGTAGAGCAAAGAGTAATATAGTTTGGGAGTGGTTGGTGCATTTTTCAATATATGCATGGAAGGGGAAGGTACCTCGAGATTGGCAGGGAGTATGTTTAGTTGATTTATATAAGGGAAAAGGGGATAAAAGAGAGTGTAATAATTAATGGGACTGAGTTTGTTGAGTACACCAGGTAAAGTGTATGGTAGAGTTATTATTGAAAGAATTAAAGGTGAGACAGTAGGATGGCAGGTGAAGGAGGTTGTTTACGAAAAGTAGAGGATGTGTGGAACAAGTGTTTACATTGAAGCATATATATGAATTATTATAAGACAGAGGTAACGACCTTTTGTTATATTTATGGATTTAGAAAGTCATATGATAGAGTGGATAGCAGAGCACTGTGACAGATGATGCAAATATGTAGATTAGGTGTAGGTTACTTAAAGCAGTGAAAAACTTTTATGTGGATAGCGAGGCGCAAGTAAGAAAGATGGGGTGGGGGATTATTTCTTAGTAAAAGTAAGCCATAGATAGGGATGTGTGATGTCACCATGGTTGTTTAACATATTTACACATGAGGATTGCAAAAAAGTGAACGCTAGGGTGTAGGGAAGAAGTGTAGGATTAAAAGATAACGAATCTGATGCAAAGTGAGAGTTCGCCGATGGCAAGGTTCTTTTGGGAGATTCTGAAGAAAACTTGCAATGATTGGTAGATATATTTGGGAAGGTATGTAATAGATGGAAACTAAAAGTGAACAGAGGAAAGAGCAAGGTGATGAGAGCGTCAAAAAATCTAGGCAATGGAAGACTAGATATCGGATAGAAGGAAGAAGTATGGAAGAAAATGTATTCAGATATGTGAGAGTGGACCTGTCGGCAGATGGTTCTATGAAAGCTGAGGTGAATCAGAGATGACGAGAGAAGAAAGGTGGGGAGGGGGTCATTGAGGAATCTGTGAAGACAACAACAAAAAAAAAACTTATTCCTGGAGGCCAAGAGAACTGTACCAGAGTATAGGGTACGAACACTGGTATGGGTGTGAAGCACAGGTTTTCAATATCGTAGCAAGGAAGAGGAGGAGGAGGCTGGAGGCAGTGGAGCTGTCGTGTTTCAGGGCAATGTGTGGTATGAATATTATGCAGGGAATTCGCAGCTTGGAGATCACGAGATGTAGGGTTACCGAAAGATTATTCAGAGGACCGAGGAAGGGTTGTTGAGGTGGTCTGGGCATTTAGAGAGGATGGAGCAAAATAGGATGACTAGGAGGCCATATAAGATTTTGGGTGGGGAAAGGAGGGGTAAGGTCGCCCCAAGAAAGGTTGGAGGGAAGGGGTAAGAAGAGTTTTGTGTTAAGGGCTCAAACATCTAACAAGCTCGTGTGAACGTATTGATAGCGAGGGCTATTATTTTTTTATATAATTTGACTTCTTGTTGGAGTGTGAAAAAAACAATATTTATAAATGCATTTATGAAAAATCGGTTAACCAGCTTTGAGTCATAGAGGTGGAGAACACAGTGCTTGCACTCTTAAGGAGGGATGGGGATGTTGCAGACTGCAGGGCCATCTGAACTGTGATGTCAACATGATTCTGGCAAGGCAATGATTGAAAGAATAATGGTGCGTTTCTTTTTTTTGGGTCACCCTACATACACACACACACACACACACACACACACACACACATATAATATATATATATATATATATATATATATATATATATATATATATATATATATATTCTGGTCAAACTGTCCAGTCTATCAGCCAGCACGCAGAATTTACCTTTCAAACATCCTTACTTTATCTTCCCTCCTCGCTACGCTCCACCTTTGTATATATATATATATATATATATATATATATATATATATATATATATATATATATATATATATATAATATATATATATATATATATATAATGTCGTGCCGAATAGGTAAAACTTCCTGTTTTGGCTTAAATAGCAACGCTCTTCTTGCCGAATAAGGCAAGCGAAAATTTGTGTATGCAATAATTTCGCAAAAATCATTTTGAACCTAACGAAAAAAATATATTTAATTGTGTTTGTTTATTATTAAATTATTATAAACTTATCTAAAATATATTTAGTTGGATTAGGTAAAATTAAATAGCGCTTGTTATAACAAGATTAGGTAAGTTTTCTAAGGTACTTTAGGTACAAAATTATTAATTTTTACATTAACATAAATGAAAAAATTATATCCTTAAACGCATGAATTTTTTTAGAAAGGACTTAATTTTAAATGAGTTCTTGCTAATTGACTAGCTTTACCTATTCGGCACCACACACACACACACACACACAATATATATATATATATATATATATATATATATATATATATATATATATATAATATATTATTGTAACCATTGAAACCACGAACGAGTGGTATTTAATCAATAATACTGGGACTAGTTAAGGATTCGAACCCATGTCGTTTTGGCCCGCCTCATGGTGAGCGAAAATCACATGACGCTCTAACCTTGATCCGAGGACATACGGTGGTGTGGGTGCCTCTGAGCTAATTTCATTCTGCTCCCCGCTTGGTGTACTAGCCTCCACGAGCAGTATTTATATTATTGTAACCACGATCGAGTGGTATTTAATCAATAACAACACTGCGACTAGCCAAGGACTCGAACCCATGTCGTTTTGGCCCGCTTCATGGTGAGCGCCTCATGGCGAGTGATTTTCGCTCACCATGAGGCGAGCCAAAACGACATGCGTTCGAGCAATAGGCTAGTCGCAGTGTTGTTATTGAATATATATATATATATATATATATATATATATATATATATATATATATATATATATATATATATGAATAAATTATGGAGGCACATCCGGGAAAAATGAGTTCATGGGGATTAAAAAATGGTATAATGGTGGCATGAAGTGCAGCTTAAGAAAAGATCTGGATATTAATGGCCCGAGTGCGATTCAGCTGAGAGATCTTCCAATAATCAGCACCTGTGTCTTGGGACCCACCTGGGAGTTTTTCCACCAATCAGAAGCCAGGGCTTGAAACCGACCTGAGAATATTTCCGCCAAAGAGCACCTGGTCTTGTATATATATATAATATCTATATCTATATATATATATATATATATATATATATATATATATATATATATATATATATAATGTAAGTGTGTTGTTTCACCTAAGGAAAAAACAGAGTATATACAGCCTCACGCTGCGTGGCCTCGCTTATATTGAGGAAAAAATTGCCGGTAACAAATTAGAGCGTTGTTTTTCAATTAACAGAAGCCTTAGTTTTATGATGCTACATGAGTGGGGGGAGTGGGGAGTGGGAGCGGGGAGTGGGAAGAATGGGGATTGGGGGGAGTGGGAGTAGGGGAGGAGAGGGGAGTGGGAAGAATGGAGATTGGAGGTCATGGTGGGAGGAAGAGTATGAGAGTTAGGTTGAAAGTAGGAATGGGATAATAGTAGTAGGAACAGGATGATTAGAAACGGAGAGAGAGAAAGAAGGGAGAGCAGGAAGTGAAACTATATGATAGCTCAATATTATTATTAATGGTGGTGGTGGTGATGATGGTTGTGATGGTGGTGGAGGTGATGATGGTTGTGATGGTGGTGATGGTTGTGATGGTGGTGGTGGTGATGATGGTTGTGATGGTGGTGGTGATGATGGTGTGATGTGATGGTGGATGATGAGTGGTGGTGGATGGTGGATGGTTGTGATGATGGTGTGGTGGTGGTGGTATGATGGTTGATGGTGGTGGTGATGATATGATGGTGGTGGTGATGGTGTGTGGAAGATGGGTAGACGTGGTAAGGAATAGGTGCAGAAATAGTGGTAGTTGTAGTAATGGTGGTAGTTTCACTAATGGTGGAAGTTGTAGTAATGAAGGTAGTTGCAGTAAAGTAGAAACAAAATAGCGGGAGCGAAGCAGGAAAAAGGGCCGTTTTACCTTAGAGAAACCGAAAATGAAGACAAACGGAGGTTAGATTTACAGCAAAACACTGACACCACACACGGCCAGGAGCTATGACTCGACCCCTGCAACCACAATTAGGTGAGTACACACAAACAAGGATCAGTCCTAGGGCCGGTGATGTTTCTTGTATATGTGAATGACATGACAAAATGAAGAGTCAGATGTAAGTTTATTTAGGTACAGGTACACACAAGTACAATTATTATACATAGTTTAACATATGTGTAAATTACCTATGATAACCCAAAAAAGTCAATGTGACTTATTTCCATTGGAGTCTGTGTATCCCCGTTCGCAAACGACGTGAAAATAATGAGAATACAAGGATCAGGAAAGACTACAAAGGGATCTGGACAAGCTGCAAGCCTGATCTGACAAATGGCTCCTGGAGTTTAACCCCACCAAGTGCAAAGTTATGAAGCTTGGGAAATACAAAGACCGCAAACGGAGTACAGGCTAGGATGGGGAATAGGAAAAGGGGTGGCGCAAAGGCTATAAACCTGAGTCAAATAAAAGGATCTTGAGATGAGTATCATACCGAGAATATCCTGAGGCGTACATCAACCAAATAACTAACAGCGTTTCGATATGTAAACATGGCACTGTACACCGTGTGTGGAGGAATGTACCCTTACGATGAAATGTACTGTAAATGTTGCTATACTTAGCTTGTAGATGCATCCACGATTATCCAGCCATCCCAATAATCGATGGTTGATGCCGACGTTCACATTCCCCACAGGGCTGTATGGTAAAAAACATACACGTGATTATAATATATTGCCCCAAAGGAGCGTATGCTCATATCGTCAGTCATTAACCCAAGACTGAGATAACACTCACGTGTTTGGACTTAAAAGTCCACGCATAACCACCGTCAATAGGTAAATTTTGATGCTCCTGACATACAAGAACTGTGCAGTTCCCTGCCTGGCAAGAACATAAAAACATACCTTGCTCATGTAACGTGAGCGATGGTGTTGACTCCACCATATACGGCGGAAATGCTGTCTTGATTTGTAGAATGCCGCTGATGAGTCACCATCTTGGTTTCGATGGAGTTCTCTAGCGAATGTCTCTACGTTTGTCTTTTAGCAGTAATAAGAAGCTGTGCACACTTCTGAATATACCGCGATTTTATTCACTAAATGCGCTGGAACAGAGTTCTTATCCGATTTCCCGATGTTAGTGGAGATTAAATTAGCGCACCGACGTCCACGACTAATGTCTTTGTTGGGTTACGTCCCCTCGCGTCGTATGACCCCTTCAGTGGCCGAGTTCACTCTCACCCCTCGTGCAGCCTCGTGCTTCAGCGGGGCTTGGCATCGCTGACATCAGCACAATTTCAACAATTGCTACATGCTGCTACAAGTGGCAATTTAAATGCTTGTGTTCTCTAAATACTTTGATCACTGGAACACATGATTGTAATATTCAAGTGTAGAAACTAATACAGCAGTTTACTATAATTTTCCTGTTACGGCAAAGAGTTACATTTATCTCAAATGTCTATTGACTCACATATACTCGTTGTTACTTGGTCAGACAACACGTGACACACTGTGGTCAGTTCATCTGGTATGAGTTAATTTGTTTTCGCAGCCAGACTCGCCTCGTCTAGCCCTTTCTAAGGGCGGAAGGTAGGGCCTTTAAAAAGGGTAGAAAGGGCGCTCACCCCCCTCTTTTGGAGAATTTTCTCCACACTGGGGGGCAGCGAAGGTTTACTGAAAGTGAACTACTCATCGCTTAACATTAATTTGATTTTCTCACTCGCCATCACTGCTGTTTGTCTTTTCTGAACAGCTTCAGTCTGTGTGGTTTCTGGAGAATCACTAATTTTTTTTTTCAACACTGTGTAATTCTAACGGCACTAATTTATCTATTGTCTGCTTATTCACTACACCTTTGGTCAAAACATCAACTGTCCTGATGATTCCATTTGCATCAGGATATATGGTCACAATTTTTCCAAGAGACCAATGGGACCTCGGACCATCATTGTTAATAATCACTATGTCACCAGGTCTTAAGGACTTATAATTTTCTGGAACACCAGCTCCATAGAAGTGTTCTCTCAAGTCTTCTCGCCAAATTTTCTCCCAGCGTTCAATCACTTTATTAAGGTGTTTGAATTTACGTCTGAGTTGCTCAGGTTCGAAATGAGTAGGATCTTCTATGATTTCTTTATCATTCATGGGAGGAACAGGTTCGAGCCTTCTGCCATGTAGTAAATGAGATGGACTTAACACTTCTAAATTGTCCAGATCATCGGTAACATACGTTAGAGGTCTGTTGTTGACTCTATTTTCTATTTCAGTTACGACTGTACGAAATTCTTTTAAGTCGATTCTCTGACGATGAAGAGTCTTCCTTAAACAACGTTTTACAATGCCTATCATTCTTTCGTAAAATCCGCCGTGCCATGGGATTTAGGAGGAATGAATCTGAACGACAATTGTGTTGATTCAGCATCTGTTGTACTTCAGGCTGCTCAAAAATCTTGTGTATGTAAGCAGCACCAGCAACAAAATTCGTTGCATTGTCTGATATCATCAGCCTGGGACATGCCCTTCTGGCTGCAAACCTTCTAAATAATTTGATGAAGGTTTCAGCAGACATATCAGTAGCTACTTCTAGATGTACTGCTCTAGTCGTAGCATAGGTGAACAAACAGATGTACACCTTGATAGGAATTTTGTCAACTGTTTTAGTTAAAATTATTGGTCCAGTGTAATCTACACCTGTCACCTCAAATGGAGTGACATGACATACTCTTTCAGAAGGGTATGGAGGTGGACCTGGATACTGACATACTCGCATATCATAATGACGACAAGTAATACAGTCCCTTATTTGTTTCTTCACACTTTGTCGACTTTGAGGTATCCAGTAGGATTGACGTATATGACAAGAGTGTCAGCTACACCACCATGTAACACGTTACTGTGGGCATTCTGAATAATCAGTCTTGTTAGCCAATGATTCTTGGGGATCAATACTGGATATATTGTTTCCTTAGTAGTGAAGAATTATGAATTCTTCCTCGACATCTTATAATCTTTTCTGAGTCGAGATAAAGTCCTAAATAATTAATCATATCAGGTTTCTTTGGAGATTTATCCTGAGTTTCTAGAAATCTATAATCTGTAGAGAAAACATCTTTCTGTATTAACTTTATCCAGTATTTAATGGGTTCAAGTAATTCATAATTAGGTTTTATAACTTTAATGAATTTAAAGACAAGAGCTGTAACTCTTAAGAGTTTACCCAAAGATGAGTATTTAGATCCATCAATGACTATTTCTTTTGTGTCTGCTGTATTTAAACAGATTATTTCTGCTGTGTTCAAACAGACTGTTTCTTCTGGCATAATGTAAGCTTTTTGCTGTGGCCAGTTATTTTCACTAGAGCCATAATTTATTATCCACAAATTTCTTGAGTGGGACACCACGTGACAACATGTCAGCTGGGTTCTCTTGTGTAGAGACGTGGAGAAAGACATAGTCTCTCTGCATCTCTCTTATTTCTGCTACTCTATTCTGTACATAGACCAACTTACTCTTATTATTTCTCAACCACTGGAGAACTGCTTCATTGTCACTCCAGATCACAGTTTTTTCAATAGTGAGATGATCAAGTACTTTGTTGAGATAGACAGCTAATTTTGTACCTACATAGAGTGCTGTCAGTTCCAATTGTGGTACTGTTCTGACCTTCAAGGGTGCAACCCTGGCCTTTGAAGTAATTAAAGTACTTCCGTCAATTACTCATGTAAGCTACAGCGCCATAACCTCTGGTTGACGCATCACAGAACACATGTAATGTGTACTTGCTTTCCTCTTGACCTATTTGTCTGGGAAATTTAATTTGATGAAGTTGTTTAAACTCCTTGGATATTTCATCCCCTTCTTGACTCATTTCTAGAGGCAAGTTCTCATCCCAACCTATTTTGAGTTTCCATGCTTCTTGTACAAGCATTTTACCTTTTATGGTAATTGGTGAGACGAGTCCTAGAGGATCAAACCATTGTGATACTTCTGACAGTAAACTACGTTTAGTGAGTGTACTGCTTGATTTTTTGGTTATCCTTTTGAGGCTCAAAGTGTCTTCCTGTGTGTTCCAATTAAGTCCAAGAATGTTGTTGCATTCAGGAATTTCAGCTTCAGGGAAATCTTCTTTGATAAGTTCCCTTAATTGATTTGAATTAGTATTCCACATCCTTAGAGGCATATTTGCTACTTTCATCTCCTTGTTAGCTTCTCTGTATAAGGATTTCAAATCCTCCTCTTTATTCACAGTATCTTGAAGATTGTCCACATAGAAACTTTTCTTTAAGATTTCTTTGAAGGGACTTTCAGATTTCTTCAAATGTGTATTAAGAGTAGCTTCTAGTAAGAATGGAGAGGATGTTGCACCAAATAATACTGACTTGAAACGATAAGTTTTCACAGGACTTTGAGGATCATGCGGATTTTCTGGCCACAAGAATCGAGTATAATCTCTATCTATTTCTTGTAGTCCTACTCTTAAGAAAGCTTTGGAAATATCAGCCGTGTAGGCATATGGATTTGTGCGAAATTTCATAAGCACGTCTCCAAGCTTGTCAGTTAGTGAGGGTCCGGTCATTAGACAGTCATTAAGGCTTGCTACATCTTTATTTGCACGTGCGCAGCAATTGTATACAACACGTAGTGGAGTGGTTTCAGAATTTTTCCTGACTCCGTGGTGCGGTAGATAATGAGCATCTGTCTTTAACTTATCTTCGACTATTTCCTCAATGAATTTATTGTCTAACTGTTCTTGTATGATATTATCATAGGACAGTCAGCAGCTCTGGATTCTTCCTGAGCTCATGTATTTGTGCTTTCATTTGTCCGAAAGCCATGCGATAATTGCTAGGTAGATGTGGTGGATTTAATTTCCATGGTAACCTAGCACAATTTCAACAATTGCTACATGCTGCTACAAGTGGCAATTTAAATGCTTGTGTTCTCTAAATACTTTGATCACTGGAACACATGATTGTAATGTTCAAGTGTAGAAACTAATACAGCAGTTTACTATAATTTTCCTGTTACGGCAAAGAGTTACATTTATCTCAAATGTCTATTGACTCACATATACTCGTTGTTACTTGGTCAGACAACACGTGACACACTGTGGTCAGTTCATCTGGTATGAGTTAATTTGTTTTCGCAGCCAGCCTCGCCTCGTCTGGCCCTTTCTAAGGGCGGAAAGGTAGGGCCCTTAAAAAGGGTAGAAAGGGCGCTCACCCCCCTCTTTTGGAGAATTTTCTCCACACCGTGTACGTCAGACCCATATTGGAGCATGCAACACCAGTATGGAACTCACACCTGATCAAGAACATCAAGAAATTGGAGAAAGTGCAGAGGTTTGCAACAAGACTAGTCCCGGAGCTAAGGAGTATGTTCTATGAACAGAGGTTAAGGGAACACAACCTGACGATACTGAGGGACAAGAGGTCTAGGGATATGAAACGATGTACAAAATGCTGAGAGTAACTGACAAGTGAACACGGACAGAAAATTTCAGGGATGGGAAATAGGAACAAGAGGTCATAACTGGAAGCTGTAAACTCATATGAGTCACAGGAATGTCAAGTGTCATTTCTTCAGCTTTAGAGTTATCAGGAAGTGGAACAATCTGGAGAGTGAAGTAGTAGAGGCAGAATCCACACATAGCTTTAAGAAGAGGTATGACAAGGCTCTTATAGCCGGGAGAGTGGACCTAGTAGCGACCAGCAAAGAGGCGGGGCCAGGAGCTGTGAATCAATCCTGCACATACATATACACACCTTTGATCTCATAAACACAGTCGTCACAATTTGTTTTCTGAATACGTACGCGAGTACGTATGTACGCGTGCGTGCATGTGTACTTGTACAATTACCCATCACAATTTTCCGTGGGTTGGGCTGCAGCTCCTGGACTTCCATTTATATCTTTCCATCACACTACTGACCACAGGTGTCCAAGTTCTGTCTTCAAAACTGCCGGTGCTGACACTAGGGTTACCATTATCTTGTTTTCAATACTGTACCGTGATTATCTTAGTACTCAATAGTGTACAGTGATTATCTTAATATTTCCATACTGTACAGTTATAATCTTAGTATTTAACACCGTACAGAAATAAACTTAGTATTCAATACTTTACAGTAATAATCTTAGTATTCAATACTGTACAGCGATAATCTTAGTATTCAATACTGTACAGCGATAATCTTAGTATTCAATACTGTACAGTGATAATCTTAGTATTCAATACTGTACAGTGATAATCTTAGTATTCAATACTGTACAGTGATAATCTTAGTATTCAATACTGTACAGTGATAATCTTAGTATTCAATACTGTACAGTTATAATCTTAGTATTTAACACCGTACAGAAATAAACTTAGTATTCAATACTTACAGTAATAATCTTAGAATATTACAATAATCTGTACAGTCGATAATCTTAGTATTCAATACTGTACAGCGATAATCTTTGTATTTAATACTGTACAGTGATAATCTTTGTATTTAATACTGTACAGTGATAATCTTTGTATTTAATACTGTACAGTGATAATCTTAGTATTCAATACTGTACAGTGAGTTTTTGAATGAATTAATGGAGCAAATCGTGCAGGGCAGCCGATGTTTAACCAGTTAGGGTTAAAATTAGGTTAAAACCTGTGAGAGAAGACACTGTAGAGGCTTTCCTGCCGAACACGACACCAACAACAGTTTTTCACCAGTGGGACACAGGGCCAGAAATTCTTATATTAAGGGTCGCTTGAATTTCTCTATTTATAACAATATTTAAGTATAGCCTGTAATTAACAAAAAATGTGTTGTCGAAAATGGAATAAAATACGGACAAGTTGAAGATTATGCCACATGTGCAACTGCTGCACATGGAGAGTTGCAGGGTGGTGCTAGCGATTGATCATGTTGATTAAGACACATGTACAACAGTTGGGTATCTTTACTGTTGAAACGTTTCGCCTTCGGAATATGCTTCTTCAGGGCAATACAGAGGCAACAGTAAAGTAGTGAAATAAAGATGATGTAATCAGTCCACCAACCTTGGATAAATAGTATTTGAGGTGGTCAATTTCTCAACCAGGCTGAGGGACTGACCACCTCAAATACAATTTCTCCAAGGTTGATGGACTGATTACATCATCTTCGTTTCATTCTTTACCTGCTGCCTCTGTATTTGACTGAAGAAGCCTACTGTGCAGGCGAAACGTCTCAATAATAAAGATACCCAACTGTTGCACATGTGTATTATTAACTTGTAGGTATTTTATACTATTTTCAATATAGTGAGTAATGATGGTGAAGGCGGTGAGTATATTGGTATTTACCAGACTTAATTATTTGACAGAATCAGTGGTGTTTGTACTTAGTAAGGGAACATCTCAGTACCTGACTCCAGACTCACTACACAGTGCTGTCGAGCAGTTGGTAAGGCCCCTACTGGCCTAGTACCTTCTGTCTGCTGGTTAATTAGGTAAAATAAATTACTGAAAATCTCAGACGTGTCGCACTCCGCAGTCAAGTGGACCACATATGTGACCCACGAGTCACATTTGGGGCACTCCTGAGGCAGAGATGTATTTTTAATTATTCTTTTGCCCACTCTCGCATTAAACTTTCTTACTGTGTCCTTGCATTATCCTGGAGTATTGTGTATGCTGTGATCAAGTCTCCACTGAGCATTTTATACGTCTTCCAGAATCGTGAGAAGTTATGGTTCACTCAGCCTCTGAACGTTCTCGGCACTGGTTAGGAACGTGAGAGTGTGTGTGTGTGTGGTGGTGTGTGTGTGTGTGTGTGGTGTGTGTGTGTGTGTGTGTGTGTGTGTGTGTGTGTGTGTGTGTGTGTGTGTGTGTGTGTGTGTGTGTGTGTGTGTGTGTGTGTGTGTGTGTATGGTGGTGTGTGTGTGTGTGTGTGTGTGTGTGTGTGTGTGTGTGTGTGTGTGTGTGTGTGTGTGTGTGTGTGTGTGTGTGTGTGTGTCTCAGCAGGCACCAGTCAATTTCACCCCATCATTATTACATTAAAAAATTTGTGTATCGCCATCACTTAATTAAGTTTCCATTACTAATTTTGCAAATCCAGTGATCTTTTCCCACATTTTTCAACCCGTCATAAAATGTTCAGATATGTTTCGATATTTTTTTAATGAAAAACTCTAAGATTTTTCTATCACCTTCAAAATCTTATTTCTTTTTTTTTTTTTTTTTTTTTTTTGGAAACGACGTCATCCGCTGTCAATATTTTTCTTAACCTATTTTTTTAATTTAAAAAACACGGTCATCCCGTCTAATTACCGAGCTGTTATTTTTTAAAAGAGGAGTTAATTAGCTTGTTTGTCCCTTAATTTGATTAGTTAGATTTAGAGGTTAATAATAATATGAAGCGAGGAGAATTACCTCCTCCAGTGTTATTATCAACTATTTTTACCAACCCGAGAAGATAATTATAGTTTTGCAACCTCTTGGTTAGGTGTCTGTTAAATGGTCAAGGTCTCCGTTACCTGGACAGGTACCTATATCTGTCAGGTGTTCAGGTACAACAATCTCTTACCTAGTCAGGTACAACAATGTCTTACCTGGTCAGGTACAACAATGTCATACCTGATCAGGTACAACAATGACTTACCTGGTCAGGTACAACAATCTCTTACCTGATCAGGTACAACAATCTCTTACCTGGTCAGGTAAAACAATCTCTTAACTGGTCAGGTAAAACAATCTCTTACCTAACATTTTGTCGGTAATTCTACCAACATTAATACAATCTCTTACATGGTCAGGTACAACAATCTCTGGTCAGGTACAATAATCTCTGGTCAGGTACAATAATCTCTTACCTGGACAGGTGCAGCTATCTACTGAATACACTTCTCAAATCTGACACCTTTAATTAGAACTGACTAATAAACAGTGCACCCGAGACCTCAAATGAGTGTTAAGTTCAACTCCCCATCCAATGTGAATTTGATTAACACAGCTAAATATAGTTAGATTAATATAGGTAGATAAATTCGTATACGAAACAACACACACACACACACACACACACACACACACACACACACACACACAACACATAAAAATATATATATATATATATATATATATATATATATATATATATATATATATATATATATATATATATATATATATTATATATATATATTCATCATCTTCACTTTCTCACTTTTATTTGTTTATTATTATTAATAATAAAGTGACTTCAAAGAGAAGGTTATAACTTGTTTATGGAGCAGCGACTCGTTGAGACGTGTTCTGACTTGAGTGGCTCAGACCAGACGTAATTGCCACTCATAGGAGGGAATATGATGGGAGTGAGGGAGAGAGGAAGGAAGAAAGGATAAAAGGAAGAGGGATGGAAGAAAGTGTAAAAGGAAGAGGGAAGGAAGAAAGTGTAAAAGGAAGAGGGAAGGAAGAAAGGGTAAAAGAAAGAGGGAAGGAAGAAAGTGTAAAAGGAAGAGGGAAGGAATAAAGTATAAAAGGAAGAGGGAAGGAAGAAAGGGTAAAAGAAAGAAGGAAGGAAGAAAGTGTAAAAGGAAGAGGGAAGGAAGAAAGTGTAAAAGGAAGAGGGAAGGAAGAAAGGGTAAAAGGAAAACGGAAGGAAGAAAGGGTAAAAGGAAAACGGAAGGAAGAAAGGGTAAAAGGAAGAGGGAAGGAAGAAAAGATAAAAGGAAGAGGAAATGGACGAGGAAGTAAAGAGTTTGGGTAGAAAGTAAAGCGGAAAGGAAGAGAAAATTGAGGGCGGGAAGGAGGGTGGAAAGGGAGAAAGTAAAAAAGTGTTTAATGAGAAAAGGGAGGGAGGGAACAGGGAAGGGAGAAATGAGAGGGAGGGAGGGAGGGAAGGGAGGAGAGAGGATTGAGAGGGAGGAAGGGGGAGAGAAGAGAGGAATGAGAGGGAGGGAGAGAGAGAAGAGAGGAGAGAGAGAGGAAGGGAAGAGAGGAGGGAGGAAAAAGAATGATATTCAGAGAATATAGAGAAATACGAGATCTTCTGAGGAATATATGAGCAGCTACTGGGGAAATATAAGTGCTCCTGGGGGAAATATGAGAGCTCCTGGGGAAACGTGGGGCCTCCTGGGGAAAATATGAGAGATCCTGAGGAAATATGAGAGTTCCTGGGGGAATATAAGAGCTCCTAGGGAAAATATGAGAGCTCCTGGAGAAATATGAGAGCTCCTGGGGAAATATGAGAGCTCCTGGGGGAAACATGAGAGCTCCTGGGGGAATATAACAGCTCCTGGGGAAATATGAGAGCTCCTGGGGAAATATGAGAGCTCCTGGGGAAACATGAGAGCTTCTGGGGGAATATAAGAGCTCCTGGGGAAATATGAGAGCTCCTGGGGAAATATGAGAGCTCCTAGGGAAATATGAGAGCTCCTGGGGGAAATATGAGAGCTCCTGGGAGAATAAGAGAGCTCCTGGAGACATATGAGAACTCCTGGGAAAATATAAGAGCTCCTGGGAAAATATGAGCTCTCGGGGAAACATAAGAGCTCCTGGGGAAATATAAGAGCTCCTGGGAAAATATAAGCTCCCAGGGAAATATAAGAGCTCCTGGGGAAATACAAGAGCTCCTGGGGAAATACAAGAGCTCCTGGGGAAATACAAGAGCTCCTGGGGAAATATGAGAACTCCTATGGAATATAGAGCTCCTGGGATAATATGAGCGCTCCTGGGAGAATATGAGAGCTCCTAGAATATGAGAGCTCACGGGGGAATATGAGAGCTCAAGGGAGAAATATGAGAGCTCAAGGGGAAATATGAGAGCTCAAGGAGGGAAATATGAGAACTCAAGGGAAATATGAGAACTCAAGGGAGGGAATATGAGAGCTCAAGGGGAAATATGAGAACTCAATGGGGAAATATGAGAACTTAAGGGGGAAATATGAGAACTCAAGGGAGGGGAATATGAGAGCTCAAGGGGGGGGGGACTATGAGAGCTTCTGGGGGAATTACATAACGGCAAAATAACTCTAAGGGAGGGAGAAATCGAGGCTGATGGAGAATTTAGAAGAAAGGGAGACAGGGAGAGATGGAGAGAGGTGGGGTGGGGTATAGGGAAGGAAGCTTGCTGCTGTACTGCTGGGTTGATTAATTCAGATGTTGGAGAAGAAGAAGAGAGAGAGAGGAGAGAGAGAGAGAGAGGAGAGATAGAGAGAAAGAGAGAGAAGAGGAGAGAGAGAGAGAGAGAGAGAGAGAGAGAGAGAAGAGAGAGAGAGTAGAGAGAGAGAGAGAGAGAGAGAGATAATTCACCTATATGTGGTTGCAGGGGTCGATTCATGGCTCCTGCGTGGGTGCGCACGCGCGCGTCAACGAGTATAAATATCTTTTTAGCGTAAGCACTCACAACCACCCTATAGGGCTCGATCCGACGACCCTGGGACAACCCGGCCAACTACCCAACACCACAGTGGGAATGCTCGACCTTCAACCCGTTAAACATTCGCTGCAGAGCTTTTGAGGTGGAGATGAGCCTCGCCTTTGAGAGAAACTTCACATTTCTCAACTGGGCGTCTCTCTGGTGTTTGTGAATGGTCTCATTAACACCAAGCTGGATGCTAACCCACGGCTCAGGGGTCACGGACATACCTTGTCACCGGTGACCTCAGTGTCCGTGTAAGAGGAGAGATGGTCATAAATGAGGGGATGTCATTGAATCTCATACTTAATAACTGGGCTCGCACCTCAGAACTGAATGCTTGCCATAGTTTTTGTACAGACTAATTTTAATTGACTTCCTCTCCTCGTTACTTGCTCTAGACAGCCTGAGGTTTACATATAGCATGCTTTTGTATGAAGCTAGGCACCTAGATACAAAAATGATTGAGAAGAGAGATCAGAGTGGGGGGGGGGGGCTTGCGGATTCCTTCTCGTATAGGAGTCCAGCAACTTGACAAAATTGATGACTTTCTTAAACTAGACTTACATAAGAGAAGGTAGAGTATAATTTTGGGTTCTCAAGTAAAAATCTAAACGAAATTGTTAGGAAAGAACTAGTAAATTAGTTTGAACAGAACAGTACAGACAGAAACCACTGTATCAGATCAATCGTTCATCTTAATGAAATACCTTGACACATCTACACCTTGACACCTCCACACACCTTGACACATCTACACACCTTGACACATCTACACACACACTGACACATCTACACACCTTGACATATCTACACACATCCTAACAAATCTACACGCACCTTGACACATCTACACACACCTTGACACATCTACACACACCTGACACATCTACACACACCTGACACATCTACACACACCTGACACATCTACACACACCCTGACACATCTACACACACCCTGACACATCTACACACACCCTGACACATCTACACACACCTTGACACATCTACAAAACCCTGACACATCTACACACCCTGACACATTAACACACCTGACACATCTACACACACCCTGACACATCTACACACACCCTGACACATCTACACACACCTTGACACATCTACACACCCCTTGACACATATACACACACCTTGACACATATACACACACCTTGACATATCTACACACACCCTGACACATCTACACACACCTTGACACATCTACACACACCCTGACACATCTACACACACCCTGACACATCTACACACACCCTGACACATCTACACACACCTTGACACATATACACACACCTTGACACATATACACAAATCTTGACACATATACACACACCTTGACACATGGTTTCAAGCCGCTTCTCTTTGTTTGGGATTGTTCTTTTTCCTCACCATTTTCCCTTCTTTCTAGGTACTCCTCGTCCTATCACCACATTATGTTCTTCTCTTCCTATCACCACCTTATGTTCCTCTCTTCCTATCACCACTTTCTTCATCTTCCTTTCCTCTTCCTATCACCACTTTCTTCATCTTCCTCTCCTCTTCCAATTACCACTCACCCTGTTACATTTTGTTCTTCCTCACATACATAAAACTCAACAAAAAACAAGATTCCCATTAATCCAAGTTGCTTAAGTAAACTCTTCCCATTTTGTATCAAACTTTCGGTGATTGAGTTTTGGTATTTGTTCGTGTTTCTATGTCTATCTCCTTCTCTATCAATCTTTATATATATATATATATATATATATATATATATATATATATATATATATATATATATATATATATATATATATGTCGTGCCTAATAGGTAAAACTGGTCAATTAGCAATAACTCATTTAAAATTAAGTCCTTTCTAAAATTTTCTCTTATACGTTTAAAGATATATTTTTTCATTTATGTTAATGTAAAAAATTATAATTTTGTACCAAGAGAAACTTTGAAAACCTACCTAACCTTATTACAACAAGCGCAATTTAATTTAGCCTAACCCAACTAAATATATTTTAGATACGTTAACATTAATTTAATAATAAACAAACACAATGAAATATATTTTTTTCGTTAGGTTCAGAATGATTTTTGCGAAATTATTGCATACACAAATTTTCACTTGTCTTATATGGCAAGAAGAGTGTTGCTATTTAAGCCAAAATCGCAAGTTTTACCTAATCGGCACGACATATATATGCAGAACAACCACTGTGAAAAAATAGTTAACTTCCAAGCTCTTTCGTGATTTCTCACATTATCAAAGAACTGTGATATCACCTGTTTAATGTAATTGTATATATATATATATATATATATATATATATATATATATATATATATATATATAATATATATATATATATATATATATATATATATATATATATATATATATAAATATATAAATATATATATATATATATATATATATATATATATATATATATATATATATATATATATATATATATATATATATATATATATATATATATATATATATATATATATATATATATATATATATATATATATATGCAAGACAACCACTATGAAAAATAGAAGAATTCCAAGCGCTTTCGTGACTACTCACATTATCAAGGAACTATAAAAGGAAACGTGAGAAGAAGGCTTATAAAGAGGCAGAATACACCTCACAGTCACATCACACTAACAAAGACAACACCTCACAGTAGCGTAAAATCTCACGACTCTGTGAAGAGGAATTTTAATATCAAAGTTGTATTTAAAAATCTTGATACAGTAAAAGACTTTTGATAAAAATTCCCCAAAATGCTGACGGATGTGTCTATAAGATTCCTGTAAAATATGCGATAAAGTTTATTATGGTCAAACTGGTAAAAGTCTTGAATTAAGATTAAAAAAACATAAATATAGCATTAGAACTGTACAAGATTCTAATGCTCTATTTATTCATGTGAGAGACTTTAACCATCCAATTGATTTTCAAAATGCTGAGAAGGTTGTATCAAGCAAGTCCATGGTTGAGAGGAATATAATAGAATCATGTTTCATTAAAAGCAGTTTTGAAAATAATATGAATATTTCTTTTGGTTTATATAAATTGAATTCATTTATAATTAATAAAATTTTTGAAGAATTTAATGATAAATTGGACTAATCTTAATTCTTGGGAAGAGTTTCAGGTCCTTTCTTATGTTCCTCTTCACAGAGTCGTGAGATGAATTTGAGGCTATAGTGGCACTGATAACAACTTGACAGCTGAAGATTGGAAAAACGCCTGGTGTGACGAATCGCGATTTCTGTTGCGTAAACTTTTAGGTGGTGGATCGGGAGCTTGGCAGCATGAATGTGCGATAACAAATCTGCAGCAACTACGTAATGCTACCATATAAGCATGAACCAAGATCTCTAAGAAATGTTTCCAGCACTTTGTTGAATCCATACCACTAAGAATTCAGGCTGTTCTGGGGCAAAGCGGAACCCTACCCAGTACCAGAAGGGTGTACCTAATAAAGTGCTTCACGAGCTGGAGGTTGGAGATGTGTGTATGTGTGTGTGCGTGTGCGTGTGTGTGTGTGTGTGTGTGTGTGTGTGTGTGTGTGTGTGTGTGTGTGTGTATGTGTGTGTGTGTGTGTGTGTGTTTGCACACGCGCGCGCAAACTTTCATGCGCTACTTTTCAAATCTTCATCATGTCAAGAATTATCTACAAATTTAAGTTTTAACGACTACTTCCTGGACGGCGCGAGACCTCGCGCACACAAACATGAACACATCTAGGCGCACACATACCTGCACGCACACATGCAAGCCTAATACCTACAGACATCCATGCACAAAACCACATACATGCATATACAGACACACACACTCAAAATGCAAGTGCCTACTGACAAGTATCTCTGACAACTGAAAACTAACATACATACACTACATACAAACACACATACACACGCACGCACAAACACACACAAGCACGCACTCACACACGCACGCACACACACACACACACACGATGCACCAGTCTTGCATAAATTTTGGCGAGACAACTTTTGCAAGTCCATATATTACCAAGGCAGCTCTCGGATATGAAAAAAAACTCACGTCAGCTGTGGCAGCTGCATATATTTATTAAGGCAGCTTCCAGACGTACGTATATTTATTAGAGGACAAAGAGTAGAGGCGTGCGTATCGAGCTGTCTTATGCAGTACTATATGCAGCTGGCATGAGGAAACTGTATGTTCATTAGAAAAGTTTCTCTCAAAATCTATAATGAATGCAAGGTGCAATAACCTCATGTATCTGGTAGGTTTATATGTGTGTAGGTCGAACCGGCGTTCTTGCATGTTCACCTTAATGTGTATTAAAAACACATATGTACACTTCAATATATCAACTAAGGTTCCCCGTCGAGTGGTTTCTGCAGGACTGAAGAGGCTAGTAGTGGCGGAACACTTCCTCGATGTATTTAACAGTGTATATGTGTCTTTATCCGCACACTGTCGGTATCACCATATCTGCTCTCCTGCAAGCTCGGTGTTCAGCATCCCTTGATCAGAAATTCTCCAAGCCTATTTTTTTACGAAGTGTCTACTTTGTTTTATGTAAAGAATGTGAATCTAAGACTAACTAGAAAGATCTTGGCGTCTGAAATAAGAATGTGAATCTAAGACTAACTAGAAAGATCTTGGCGTCTGAAATAAGTATTCCACCAGAACAACAAAATAAATCTATTGTGATGTTATTACAGTTCATATCAGTTGATACAAGTCACAGCTCTAGTAATTCATTACAATTTACATGATGAATGTAATTTTCTTTTATATTTTCTTATGTACTAAGATGCTGACCAATCTCTGAATGTCAGTCCTGAATTATTTAAACTGGACATTTTTTAAGGTAATGATATTATTCATACTTTAAAAGATTTATTTTTTTGCAGTAACGATGAAGACTGAGACTCTTGGGCAAAATCTTGAATACACGTTCGTTAGTAATTTATTGATAGTATGGTTGAATGTATTGATAGTAAGGTTGAATGTATATTGATGGTAAGGTTGAATGTATATTGATGGTTGAATGTATATTGATGGTAAGGTTGAATGCATATTGATGGTAAGGTTGAATGTATATTGATGGTTGA
The DNA here is from genome assembly GCA_009830355.1 of Cherax destructor. Taxonomy (NCBI): domain Eukaryota; kingdom Metazoa; phylum Arthropoda; class Malacostraca; order Decapoda; family Parastacidae; genus Cherax; species Cherax destructor. The sequence continues at coordinate 90,631 of WNWK01005537.1, read as the reverse complement.
ATGTATATTGATGGTAAGGTTGAATGCATATTGATGGTAAGGTTGAATGCATATTGATGGTAAGGTTGAATGCATATTGATGGTAAGGTTGAATGTATATTGATGGTTGAATGTATATTGATGGTAAGGTTGAATGTATATTGATGGTAAAGCTGAATGTATATTTATGGTAGGGCTGAAAGTCATGGATGTGATAGAAAATTGATTTCCTTTCCATAAATATTGGTTATTTAAATTTGTAATCTAAATTTTCCATGCTGGTGTATACCATACACCTGTGTTAAAGTTACTTGGGAGTGCTCACTTGAGAGTAGTGACGTACCCCTGCATACCTGAGGGTTGTTAAGTAGTAGTAGTAGTATTAATAGCAGTAGTATTAGTAGTGGTAGTAATAATAGTAGTAGTAGCAGCATCAGTAAGTCGAAGTAGTAATAGTAGTAGCAGTATTAGTCGTAGTAGTAACAGTAGTATTTGTAGTAATAGTAGTGGCAGTAATAATAATAGTAGTAGCAGCAGCAGCAGCAGCAGCCGCAGCAGTATTAGTCGCAGCAGTAATAGTAGTAGCAGTAGTAGTAGCAGCATTAGTAGTAGTAGTAGTAGTAGCAGCAGTAACAGTAGTAGTAGTAGTAGAAGGAGTAGGAGTAACTGTAGAAGTAGTAGTGGCAGATGAAGACAAAGATTATGATGATTTTGTTCGGATTAACCTAGAGGGTGGGTAAGTAATCCAGGCTTGACCAATAAAGCCTCTATCATCAGACTGGCTTATTTCCATTGGGTCCTCAAGTATTTTTTCTTTCAGTCATTTCAACTTTTATTATTAACGATGCCATGTACTTGTTAAAGCCTCTCGCTTTTCATTATTCTAACATGATGATGAGCAGATTTCATGCAGGCGTAAACAACTACATAAACATGATTTATCGTAACGTGTACGGTGACGCTAAAATTGTCTTGAGATACAAGTTCCATGAATTTCGAAGCTGTTTTCCCGTAATTACTTCCACTCGGCCATGTACCTATTAGCTACTGCTTAAAGAAAAAGTAATCTACATTGATGTTTTTTCCCATTTATAAAAATTCATATTATATATATATATATATATATATATATATATATATATATATATATATATATATATATATATATATATATATATATATATATATATCTCCATGGGGAAGTGGAACAGAATTATTCCTCCGTAAGCCATGCGTGTCGTAAGAGGCGACTAAAATGCCGGGAGCAAGGGGCTAGTAACCCCTTCTCCTGTATATATTACTAAATATATAAGGAGAAACTTTCGTTTTTCCTTTTGGGCCACCCCGCTTTGGTGGAAACAGCCGACATGTTGAAAGAAGAAATATATAATATATATATATATATATATATATATATATATATATATATATATATATATATATATATATATATATATATATATATATATATAATCTTTGATATATTGTACCATTTTATTCATGTTCATGTTTTCCATTGATGTATTCTGTCTATTAATAAAGCATTCCATCATTATATATAGGGGTGGTAGGAGAAGAAAATATTCAAACAGCTCCGGGAGAACCTCGAGTTTTCCCTGAGGTACGTTTATTGTCTTTTCTGAGGATGAGGGTCCCCAATAAAGTTCTAGAGGTGGTACCTCCTATATTCAAATTTAAATATATATATTATATATATATATATATATATATATATATATATATATATATATATATATATATATATTGTTTATGTATTCCATCAAGAATGAGAGCCACAATTTAGAATAAATTTCTGGCCAGGTAATCACCTCCGGCAGCTGGTTACGTAGCTAAGGGTGTTAACAGGCACGTTTATTTAAGACTTTCGACCACCACCACCTCATCTCATTCTCCGAGATCTTTTTGGGGCAACAATATGGTATCAAAAGAGTGAGGTTAGATCGGTTTTCCTGGTGTTTTCCTCGAGGATGTGGATCTTATGTGTCGGAAGGTATTGGGCTGCCTTGCCTGAGATGAAATATTCCGCCTCGTTACCAGACAACATTTTATTAATCTCTGGATTGGGGTGCAAGATTGGGGAGGGGGAGGGAAGAATGGGGTAGAAAAGGGGTTTGGAAGGTAGGGGAAAGGATTGTTCATGTAGGTAGGAAGATAGGGGAAAGATTCATGGGTAGGTGGTGGAGGGGAATGAAACGAAAAGAGGGGTAGCACAGGAAAAAGAGAAGCACTAGGGAGGGGAAGCAAGTGGATAAGAGGGGAGGGAGAGAAGGGAAGACTCATTTGCTTAAAAGCCTTATTTTACTTCACCCTATCATTACTTGATTAATGAGAAAGCAATACTCTCGTCTTGCCATGTTTAGGAGGTATGTACTTATGTTTCCTTGTATTTGTTGGTTCCTTGTTGATTTCCTTGGTTGGTTTCTTGTTACCTTTCTTGGTTTCCTTGTCTTTGGTCAGAGATAGTATACACAAATAACCCGCACATAGAAGAGAGGAGCTTACGACGACGTTTCGGTCCGACTTGGACCATTTACAAAGTCACACTAACAAAAAGGAGAGAAGGAGGGAGAATATATAGGCCAGCAGACAGGGACGGAACAAGAGAGGTAGTAGGAAAGGAGAAGAGGTAATGGTAGAGGTAATAGTAGCAGCAGTGGTGGAGTCAGTCAAATACTAAGAAAGAGGAGCACTGCAAGGGAAGAGCTCACATTATCAACAACCTTTAAGAGTTAAAAGCTTTTAGCTTGGTTTTACATTTCATCACTGTAGTAAGGGAACTCAAACATGAACCTCACTATTGGCACTATAAACTACAGCTGTGGGAACAGTGAGTTCCAGAAATGTTTCATTCAGGGACACACCGTTGCTGCTATGACTGATCCTCCCTTTCCGTTGTCTCCCGACGTCACATAACTGCTTTGAAAGACCTGACCAAAGCAGACAGCATGGTGATTACACCTGCAGACATGGGAGGTGGAGAAGTAGTCCTGAACCTCGTGGACTACAATTCCAAGATGCAGAATCTGTCCTTTGATCAAAACACATACGTACCCCTAACTACAAAGTAGTTCATTACTTACTACTTCCCGAAAGATTCTTAATAGGACTGAAGAGGCAAAAAATTTCATCTTATTCTCGGCATCCCTAGACCTGCACAAACGGGCTCCTTAAGACCCATGAACCTAACATCCTAATGACAACATTTTCCTTGGAGACTGGTAGTTCACCCCACTAACTGGCGGTTCTCGATAATATTTAATAATAATAATAATAATAATAATAATAATAATAATAATAATAATAATAATATCTTTATTTACTACAAGTACATGTACTAGGTATACAGGCCTAGCTGACATCAATGACATAATACTATATAGAAAGCCCACTGTTATGCTGAGCATTTCAGGCAAATTAGGTCAGTTTTGTCCCAGAATGCGACTTACACTAGTCGACTAACACCCAGGTACCCATTATAAACTGATTGGTGAACAGGGACAGGGACAGCAGGTGTCTTATGGAAACACGTCCCTAATGCTTTTCCAGCCGTACCGGAGGGATTCGATCTCCGGACCTCAGAGTGTGAGCTGAGTGCGCTAGCGATCGAGCTACTGGACACCGTAATATTATTAGGGTCGTTTTGGTCTCCTTGTTGTTCACTGCTGCTTCGAGCATTACTGCTGTCTGACGAATGGGTCGTCATACTGTTTAAGCAAGCTGTTTGACTGTCTCGATGGTCCAGAAGTTAGCTTATCTACGACTTGTTATTGTCAGTCACATTCTAAGTTTAATTCGACTCAATCCGAGCACATACCGAGCACTCACAAACACCTACTGTACGTTTGTACTTATGAGCACACCTCATCATAGCAACGTACCAGAGTATATATTTATAAGAGTATTACAGTGTACTGCATATTGTCTGAAGTGCCCATAGTACTATATATACATAAAGTACAGAATAAGTATGATATATACGTTTAATAAGTTATACTCCAAGAATTGTGTAGGAGTTTATCTCCTTAATTATTCAGTTTACATTAACTAAATATCACCACCTGTACACCTTTGTTATTAAAGATCTCCACTTTATTTGGTTGGTTTGTATTTATTCATTTGCAATCCAAAAGCGCTATTGAGAAGCCACCTAATTTTACGGGATAACTGAACTAGAATACATTCTGACCAGACAGTCTATATAATAGAGGGGGATCAATAAGTTGACCTAGTATTCTCTGGAGATATCTCACTTAATAGATGTCGCATTTTGTAAAAATGGAGTAGCTAGAGACAGAAAGCTTTGGGTCAGTTACACCATGTGGATGACATTCTGATCACTGTCCCCTCAAGGAAGATTCCTTGACGCTGGTGAGGGGCTCTTGATCTAGGGAATTTGATCTGTGCTCCAGTTCCCTGAATTAAGCCTGAATACCTTCCACATCCCCCCACAGGCGCTGTATAATCCTACGGGTTTAGCGCTTCCCCTTGATTATAATAATCTGATCAGTGTACCCAGGAGGCTCGATCAAGTGGCCCATCTCTCAAGGCTCAACGACGTTGAATCGTCTATCAAATTTACCATGGAGAAACACGATGACACACTCCCCTTCCTGAATGTCTATTTTACACATCAGGAAACAAACTCACATGTTAAAGTTTATCCTAAGTCGATCAACAAAATAAAAGTGATGCGAGTAAAAGTGCAACAAATCAAGACGATGTGAGTAAAAGTGCAACAAATCAAGACGATGTGAGTAAAAGTGTAACAAATCAAGACGATGTGAGTAAAAGTGTAACAAATCAAGACGATGTGAGTAAAAGTGCAACAAATCAAGACGATGTGAGTAAAAGTGCAACAAATCAAGACGATGTGAGTAAAAGTGTAACAAATCAAGACGATTTGTTACACTTTTACCCAAATCATAACTGTAGATTGCCACCTTAAATACAGTCGTTCAGAACACGTCCGGAAACTTGGCTAATTTATAATTACCCTTTCAAAACACGTCAATTAGGTGACCTCATTTCGTGACATCTTTCACTCTCTCTCCTGACTGTGACCATCTACTCCACATTTGACCTTATCCCGGCTATGTGTAGTCTGCTCAGTCTTTGTATTGGGCTGACAGAGCTCCAAGTGAGCGAAACGTTTCCTAGCGATGCATTCTCTTCGTATGGTTGGTGGCTTTGTCGGTTTCCTGCTGTGGCTCGTTTCTCTCAGTGTTGTCTTTGTTTTTGTTAGTTTTGTTGTTTTGGTTTACCTGTTGCATTTACTGGCTTCATTACTGTCTTTGTTGAATTTCTTTGCTATTTTTTGTTTTTGTTTATATGATGAAAAATGCACACCATTCGGCGTGAATATACTGAGAGATGCCCCCTATCGGTGTATATATACACTGATAGGGTATATATACACTGATATGGTATATACTATTGTATATACCATATGCATAATGGTTCATATGCACATACAAACATAAACTCTCGGTGTATACCCACTGAGAGATACACACATCTCGGTGTATATACACTGAAACATGCTCACCTCTCGATGTATATACTCACTGAAACATGTTCAACTCTCGATGTATATACACTTACAAACGTAAACTCTTGTTGCATATCCACTAA
>WNWK01005537.1:17500-80000 GCA_009830355.1 Cherax destructor | reverse complement strand
GGTAGTGGTGGTGTGTGTTGGTGTTAATTGATAAGTGTTGATGAGTATTAAAGGCAGGATATGTTTTTTTTTTGTAGCCTGTGGATGTAAATACTGAAAATTCTTGACTTATCTCAGTCGCTGCGGATCCCAGAAAGATATCCCCGCTATCTTATAAGCCCAGCCCTCTCTACCTCAATTGTCTGATAAAGGAATCCCCATACCATAACCCTAGCCCCGTCCCCCCTAATAATCCCAAAAATAACTTTCCCCTTTCACTCTTCCACAAAGATTGGGGATAATCCGATAGTCTCTCGTGACATTTTAATGAAAGTGTCAATAAAAATACATCCCCTCAAAAATTCAAGCTATTTATCCCATTACGAACGGCAAGAGCAGCTATATTATTCACTGGACAAAATGGAAAAAAAATACCTGGCACTAATATTAACATTTGAAATATTACTAAGCTGAGTGGAGCGTCAGGTGTAATGACTGGTGAAGCAAGATAGCGTCAGGTGTGATGACTGGTGAAGCAAGGTAGCGTCAGGTGTGATGACTAGTGAAGCAAGGTAGCGTCAGGTGTGATGACTAGTGAAGCAAGGTAGCGTCAGGTGTGATGACTGGTGAAGCAAGGTAGCGTCAGGTGTGATGACTGGTGAAGCAAGGTAGCGTCAGGTGTGATGACTGGTGAAGCAAGGTAGCGTCAGGTGTGATGACTGGTGAAGCAAGGTAGCGTCAGGTGTGATGACTGGTGAAGCAAGGTAGCGTCAGGTGTGATGACTGGTGAAGCAAGGTAGCGTCAGGTGTGATGACTGGTGAAGCAAGGTAGCGTCAGGTGTGATGACTGGTGAAGCAATGTAGCGTCAGGTGTGATGACTGGTGAAGCACGGTAGCGTCAGGTGTGATGACTGGTGAAGCAAGGTAGCGTCAGGTGTGATGACTGGTGAAGCAAGGTAGCGTCAGGTGTGATGACTGGTGAAGCAAGGTAGCGTCAGGTGTGATGACTGGTGAAGCAAGGTAGCGTCAGGTGTGATGACTGGTGAAGCAAGGTAGCGTCAGGTGTGATGACTGGTGAAGCAAGGTAGCGTCAGGTGTGATGACTGGTGAAGCAAGGTAGCGTCAGGTGTGATGACTGGTGAAGCAAGGTAGCGTCAGGTGTGATGACTGGTGAAGCAAAGGTAGCGTCAGGTGTGATGACTGGTGAAGCAAAGGTAGCGTCAGGTGTGATGACTGGTGAAGCAAGGTAGCGTCAGGTGTGATGACTGGTGAAGCAAGGTAGCGTCAGGTGTGATGACTGGTGAAGCAAGGTAGCGTCAGGTGTGATGACTGGTGAAGCAAGGTAGCGTCAGGTGTGATGACTGGTGAAGCAAGGTAGCGTCAGGTGTGATGACTGGTGAAGCAAGGTAGCGTCAGGTGTGATGACTGGTGAAGCAAGGTAGCGTCAGTGTGATCACTGGTGAAGCAAGGTAGCGTCAGGTGTGATCACTGGTGAAGCAAGGTAGCGTCAGGTGTGATGACTAGTGAAGCAAGGTAGCGTCAGGTGTGATGACTGGTGAAGCAAGTTAGCGTCAGGTGTGATGACTAGTGAAGCAAGGTAGCGTCAGGTGTGATCACTTGTGAAACAAGGTAGCGTCAGGTGTGATCACTGGTGAAGCAAGGTAGCGTCAGGTGTGATCACTGGTGAAGCAAGGTAGTCAATGGAGAGTCTCCCTTTAATGTTAGTGTAATGTTAAGGTAATCGAGACTCACTGAAATATTATTGAGTTTGTTGGGAATTCTACGTTTGTGCCAATTATTGTGTGATTTATTTTCCAAATGTGGAGGCCTAGTGTGTGTGTGTGTGTGTGTGTGTGTGTGTGTGTGTGTGTGTGTTTGAGTGAGTGTGTATGTGTGTGCGTGCTTACGTGCGTGTGTGAACAAGGTCCACGGGCAAGACATCTAACAGATGACCTTATGGTCAATAACAAGATGACGTAAGGGGCAGCTACTGTCCAGGTGCCGTTACTGCTCCCATCGAGACAGTCTGGGTAGTGTAGGATAGTGTAGCAGAAGGCTCTCTTCCTACCCTCCACCTCTCTCACCCACACTACCAGCGTAATCAAAAAGCTAAGGAGAATTACCAGCCTTATTGACCAAAATGTGTTTCTTATTCCCTGTATTCCTTGATATTCACCTGTGTTCCTTGATGTTCAGCTGTGTTCCTTGATGTTCAGCTGTGTTCCTTGATGTTCAGCTGTGTTCCTTGATGTTCAGGTGTGTTCCTTGATGTTCAGATGTGTTCCTTGATGTTCACCTGTGTTCCTTGATGTTCACCTGTGTTAATTGATGTTCACCTGTGTTCCTTAATATTCACCTATTTCCTTGATATTCAAATGTGTTCCTTAATAGTCACCCGTGTTCCATAATATTCCCTTGTGTTCCTTGATATTCACCTTAATATGAGTCACATATTTCTTGACAGACTGAACCACCATATGAATGGTTGTAGCTGAGGTCGGAGTAAGCAGACGGAGGAGCGAGTCTTCACCACACACTCTTAGGGTGTACCTAGAGTCGCTTCCGGAGGTCACCGCCCCCGCAGACCGCTCCCAGACCAGGCCTCCTGGTTGCTGGCCTGATCGACCAAGCTGTTTGTGCACGCTGCCCGAAGTCCAACGTATGCACCACAGTCCGGCTGATCAGGAGCAAGTAACAACTGACAGGTAAAATGTTGCCCTAACACCCTGACGCACTCACTAAGACACAGAGACCTGAAGGCTTATTTTTTGTTTTTTTGGGTAGGGGGGTTGACAAATCATAAAAATCATTGTCGACTTAGTTTCTCTACACAGACAACCATTGCGAAGTTTCGACCCTGGCCCAGCTTGCCGAGGAAGCTTCAGTTGTTACAGGGTTTCGCTCTGTGTGGAGCTTTATCAAGCTCTACAGTAAACACTGTCGAATTAAAATCCTGTTCTGAACCTGTGTTCTTTGTTTTAGAAGCTGTTCTTTGTTTTGTACCTGTTCTCCACCCAAAAGTTGTACACCCAGTACCAGGGTGTACTGGGTGTCTTGCATCTACCAGTACCAGGGTGTACTGGGTGTCTTGTATCAACCAGTACCAGGGTGTACTGGGTGTCTTGTATCTACCAGTACCAGGGTGTACTGGGTGTCTTGTATCTACCAGTACCAGGGTGTACTGGGTGTCTTGTATCTACCAGTACCAGGATGTACTGGGTGTCTTGTATCTACCAGTACCAGGGTGTACTTGGTGTCTTGTATCTACCAGTACCAGGATGTACTGGGTGTCTTGTATCTACCAGTACCAGGGTGTACTTGGTGTCTTGTATCTACCAGTACCAGGATGTACTGGGTGTCTTGTATCTACCAGTACCAGGATGTACTGGGTGTCTTGTATCTACCAGTACCAGGGTGTACTTGGTGTCTTGTATCTACCAGTACCAGGATGTACTGGGTGTCTTGTATCTACCAGTACCAGGGTGTACTTGGTGTCTTGTATCTACCAGTACCAGGATGTACTGGGTGTCTTGTATCTACCAGTACCAGGACGTACTGGGTGTCTTGTATCTACCAGTACCAGGGTGTACTGGGTGTCTTGTATCAACCAGTACCAGGGTGTACTGGGTGTCTTGTATCTACCAGTACCAGGGTGTACTGGGTGTCTTGTATCTACCAGTACCAGGGTGTACTTGGTGTCTTGTATCTACCAGTACCAGGGTGTACTGGGTGTCTTGTATCTACCAGTACAAGGGTGTACTGGGTGTCTTGTATCTACCAGTACCAGGGTGTACTGGGTGTCTTGTATCTACCAGTACCAGGGTGTACTGGGTGTCTTGTATCTACCAGTACCAGGGTGTACTGGGTGTCTTGTATCTACCAGTACCATGGTGTACAGGGTGTCTTGTATCAACCAGTACCAGGGTGTACTGGGTGTCTTGTATCTACCAGTACAAGTGTGTACTGGGTGTCTTGTATCTACCAGTACCAGGGTGTACTGGGTGTCTTGTATCAACCAGTACCAGGGTGTACTGGGTGTCTTGTATCTACCAGTACCAGGGTGTACTGGGTGTCTTGTATCTACCAGTACCAAGGTGTACTGGGTATCTTGTATCAACCAGTACCAGGGTGTACTGGGTGTCTTGTATGTGGGGACCAACGGGGACTCGTTGATGCAGGTGGGGACCAACATGGACTCTGGATGCAGGTGGGGACCAACATGGACTCGTGGATGTAGGTGGGGACCAACATGGACTCGTGGATGCAGGTGGGGACCAACATGGACTCTGGATGCAGGTGGGGACCAACATGGACTCTGGATGCAGGTGGGGACCAACATGGACTCTGGATGCAGGTGGGGACCAACATGGACTCGTGGATGTAGGTGGGGACCAACATGGACTCAGGATGCAGGTGGGGACCAACATGGACTCTGGATGCAGGTGGGGACCAACATGGACTCTGGATGCAGGTGGAGACCAACATGGACTCTGGATGCAGGTGGGGACCAACATGGACTCGTGGATGTAGGTAGGGACCAACATGGACTCTGGATGCAGGTGGGGACCAACATGGACTTGTGGATGCAGGTGGGGACCAACATGGACTCTGGATGCAGGTGGGGACCAACATGGACTCTGGATGCAGGTGGGGACCAACATGGACTCTGGATGCAGGTGGGGACCAACATGGACTCGTGGATGCAGGTGGGGACCAACATGGACTCTGGATGCAGGTGGGGACCAACATGGACTTGTGGATGCAGGTGGGGACCAACGAGGACTCATGGTTTCAGGTGGGGACCAACAGGGACGCGTGAATGCAAGTGGGGACCAACATGGACTCTGGATGCAGGTGGGAACCAACATGGACTCTGGATGCAGGTGGGGACCAACGAGAACTCATGGTTTCAGGTGGGGACCAACAGGGACGCGTGAATGCAAGTGGGGACCAACATGGACTCGTCAATGCTGATGGGGACCAACAGGGACTCGTAGATGCAGTTGGGGACTAATAGGGGACTCGTGGATACAGTTGGGGAACCCAGCGGCTTCAACAATACTCGCCTCTCTCTCGCCGATATTAACAATCTCAATCCAGGAATGGAATTCATTCACAACCAAGTCTCACGATTGGAACCACATTGGTGCTACCAGTCACAAGCAAAAGACTGGGGTTCAATCCACACCAACAGTGACGACGAACTGGAATCCCAGCAGCAGTCAGGCGCCATGAATTGGAACCAGACATAAATTTTCATTAAGGTATCAGATAAAGCACAAGGTGTCTAGAAGGCGCAACTATTCAAAGGTCAGAGGTTATAGAACAGAACAAATGACCGATCAAAGGTCAAAGGAGAACAGATGATTTTTTTCCCCAATAATGTTCATTTTCTGATTTCTCCCTCGTGCTGGGAACATTAGCAATGCCTCTACTTGTGGCTGACCTTACCTGACTTGACTCTACCTGACTTGTACTTGTGACTTGACTCTACCTGACTTGTACTTGTGACTTGACTCTACCTGACTTGTACTTGTGACTTGACTCTACCTGACTTGTACGGGTGACTTGACCTTGCCTGAAGTGTACTTTGTGCTCTAACCCTACCTGACCTGCGCTTGTGACCTGTCCCTACCTGACCTGTGCTTGTGACCTGACCTAAGAGGATGGAATATTTACGCTTGAAAAAGCCTCTTTAGCGACTAAGAGCGAGAGTAACAGTGAGCCAAAATATATTTAGGTTGGCAGAATAAGGATTTACGAGGATAAATTTGTGTGTGTGTAGAACTTTATCTCTCTACATAGTCCGACTGTGAATGTCATAGGATGTAATTAGAAGCCTGAATAGTTCTATCACTCACTATGATAACAGGAACATAGATAATTACGTTTATGGAGGAACTTTCAAGACGAGCAGTCTGATGCTGCAGTAGCCAGGCTTAGGCTTGGTTCACGAAATCGTATTGACACGATTGCAAACAAACCATACCATGGGTGAGGTTCGAACTCGCGGTCAGAGAGTCTCAAAACTCCAGACCGTCGAGTAAGCCACTGGGCCAGCTAGCTTCAATAAGATTCATGCAACTAGGTATATTTCTACACCATAGGAAGGTTAACATAGGCACCACTGTGTCCACAAATGTAAGTTTTTACAGATGAATCTCCCGCTACCTGGTGGTGCCTATGCTAACCTTCCTATGGTGTAGAAATATACCTAGTTGGATGAATCTTACTGAAGCTAGCTGGTCCAGTGGCTTACGCGACAGTCGGGAGTTTTGAGACTCTCTGACCGCGGGTTCGAACCCCATCCGTGGTATGGTTAGGCTTGGTTACATGTACTCTTGTCAGTTTGGCAGACACACAAACTATATGCAAAGTATGTGGTCAGACTGTTGTGTGCTTGATTGTACACTTACTGAGAAATACAGAGATAGATAGTATATTAATCTATGTGATATGTCAAGGTGTCTTCAAGAAAATAAGATACTAGACGTTAAACAAATATCCTAAATTTGCTTGCAGCAGTTAAGACAAACTGTAGATATAAGTCCAGATGTATTCCTGTGAAGGGTTCCGAAGCCTCTTGTGTTTCCTTGTACTCTTGTGCTAGCGTCCAGAGGATGGATATGGGGTGCTCAATAAACTAGCCACTTCTGTGGCAAAATCTAATCGACTGCGTCGTTAGTCATTCTTCATTACATCCATCCTGAGTGATGGGTGTCATACACGGTGTGGTGACGCATACGTCACTCTCCGCTACACTGTGTCGACCAGCCTGGGTGATGGGTGTCATACACGGTATGGTGACGCATACGTCACTCTCCGCTACACTGTGTCGACCAGCCTGGGTGATGGGTGTCATACACGGTGTGGTGACGCATACGTCACTCTCCGCTACACTGTGTCGACCAGCCTGGGTGATGGGTCTCATACATGGTGTGGTGACGCATACGTCACTCTCCGCTACACTGTGTCGACCAGCCTGGGTGATGGGTGTCATACACGGTGTGGTGACGCATACGTCACTCTCCGCTACACTGTGTCGACCAGCCTGGGTGATGGGGGTCACCTGGTCAACATAATTAACCTTTCAGTCTGTCTGTATGTTCGGTACGTTTGTTTGTTGCTGGTAAATACACGGTTAACCTCTCCCTCTCATCCACGCTGTTTTGCTCGCCTACACTTCTCATTTCATTTCCTCTCTCCTTTCTCTTTACTTTTTTCTCTTTCCCCCTCTTTCTCTCACGTATTTTCTTTCTCTTTTTATATATTCTCCTTCTTCTCATCTCGTCTTTTCTCCTTTTTTTAACCTCTTCTCCTCTCACCTCGTATTACTGGTGTGTGTAAGAGAGAGAGAGAGAGAGAGAGAGAGAGAGAGAGAGAGAGAGAGAGAGAGAGAGAGAGAGAGAGAGAGAGAGAGAGAGAGAGAGAGAGAGAGAACAAGCATGTTGCATTCTCACATATTAGCACCATTAGCCATGCTGCACTGCCTGGTAACCTCTCACCCAATACCTGAATACTCCCAACACCTCCGTAGTTCCTTTACACATTTGCATAGCAATTTTTTTTTTCACAGTCTACGCGCCACCGTAGTCTGCTTAACACCCAGTACCCGAATTTTTACTGCTAGGTGAGCGGGGCCAGCAGGGGTGTAAGCTGACTTATAACCTTTAAGTTTCACCTGGTAAGGGAATCCGGGATCATTTTAGTTGTGAAAGGGTTTTGGAAGGTGGAGTATGAGTGAGGGGTACTTGGATGCTGAAGGTGGAGAGATGTGCCTGGAGATGAACAACAGCTTCCCCCCTGCTTCATCTCAATCTAGATCCGTGTTTATAAACAGTGAGATCTGTTTAGAGTGATCCCACATCCTGATTCCCTCCCTTTCCTTCCATCTTCCTTCCTTTCCCTTCCAAATTTCCCTCCCTCTCCATATCCCCTAAAACAAACACACAAGGTCACACCCACACAGTGACAGAGTCACAGAGAGCAAACATGAAAGACAGAGCTGTGTGGATTGCGTCTTCATGGACGGCAGGAAAACATTTGCTACAGTAACACACCAGAGATTCGTCCAGAAATTGGAGGAGCAGAGTGTTAAAAGGCAGAGTGGTGCAGTGAGTCAGGGCGCACCTGAATGAGAGAAGGCAGGGTAACAGTAAGGGATGAGACATTAGAATGGGAGAGAATGACGAGTGGAGTTTTGCAAGGATCAGTGTTAGGACCAATAAAGTTAATGAGAAGAGTAAAAACAGAAGAATGATAACTGCCAGGAAGACCTCAACAGACTGCAGATGTCGCACAAGTGGCTTATCGAGTTCAGCCCCAACAACTGCATGGTCATGGGAACTGGAGAAAGTGAGAGCAGACCGGACAAAAAGTACAGTGTCGGCGGAGAGAAGATGTAAACGTCAGAGTTAAAATGACCTGAGGGTGAATATAACAACAAACATATCACCAGATATACATATAAACCATATAACATCAGTGGCATATGCAAGGATAACAAACCTCAGAACAACATTCAATATAACTTGAATAAAGAATCCTGCAGAACCTTGTAAGACCTTTGTTAAGCTAATCATTGAGTACGCGGCCCCAGCATACAGCCCACACCTGGTGAAATACGTGAAGTTCGAAAAGGTTCAAGGGTTACCAACCAGACTAATATCGAAACTGAGAGGAATGCACCATGAGGAGAGGCAGAGCAAACTGTACCTGACAACTTGGCGTAGAGGACACAGGGACGCATGATTTCGACATATGAAATCTAAAGAGGACTTGACTTAAGAAGAGAAGATGAAGGGGACAGAAGTGGAAGCTAAATCTACGATGAGCCGTAGAAATGTAAGGAAGTATATATTTAGTCTCAGAAAAGTTGAAAAGTGGAATGACTTGAATGAGGCAGTGGTGGAGGCAGACTCAACACAGAGTCTGCCTCCAAGAGTAGATTTGGTAAGGCCTCCTATTAGCCAGGAGCTAAGTCTCGACCCCCCCAATACAACTAGGTAACAATTCCGTGAGCACACATACGCACACACACACAGAAACAAGGGGTCACAATTGGAAGTTGAAGACTCATATGAGTCAAAGGGATGTTAGGAAGTATTTCTTCAGTCATAGAGTTGTCAGGAAGTGGAATAGCCTAGAAAGTGACATAGTGGAGGCAGGAACCATACATAGTTTTAAGACGAGGTTTGATAAAGCTCATGGAGCAGGGAGAGAGAGGACCTAGTAGCAATCAGTGAAGAGGCGGGGCCAGGAGCTATGAATCGACCCCTGCAACCACAAATAGGTGAGTACACACACACACACACACACGGCTACACAGCATTAGCACGTGATTGATTGGTGTTCACAGAGCGGCCGACAGAGACTTACAGTAATCAGGAGGCTGGCGCTGCTGGTTTGTTTACATCCCTTGTTCATCCTATGAGGTGAACATCTCACCCGTTGTTCATCCTGTGAGGTAAGCATTTCACCCGTTGTTCGTCCTATGAGGTGAACATCTCACCCGTTGTTCATCCTGTGAGGTAAGCATTTCACCCGTTGTTCATCCTGTGACGTGACCATCTCATCCGTTGTTCATCCTGTGACGTGACCATCTCATCCGTTGTTCATCCTGTGAGGTGAACATCTCAATCATTGTTCATCCTGGAAAGTGAACGTCTTGCCCAGTGTTCATGCCCCACGCTGTTCACCTCAAACTACGAACGTTCAAAAAAGTTATTCACAGCTTAGAAGTTAACTAAATTTGTTCAATTTACTAAAAGGAATTTTATAATGAGATAAATGAACAAATAAACATTGTTAATAAACATAAATGTTCAACTCAAATGTTCAACACCCATATGTTCACGTATCCTCGCGGTACATGTATATATGGACAGTAATTTGATGTTTAGGTCGTTAGCGTGGTTTGATGGTTAAGTCGTTAGCGATGTTTGATGGTTAGGTCGTTAGCGTGGTTTGATGTTTAGGTCGTTAGCGTGGTTTGATGTTTAGGTCGTTAGCGATGTTTGATGGTTAGGTCGTTAGCGTGGTTTGATGTTTAGGTCGTTAGTGATGTTTGATGTTTAGGTCGTTAGTGTGGTTTAATGTTTAGGTCGTTAGCGTGGTTTGATGTTTAGGTCGTTAGCGATGTTTGATGGTTAAGTCGTTAGCGTGGTTTGATGTTTAGGTCGTTAGTGATGTTTGATGTTTAGGTCGTTAGTATGGTTTGATGTTTAGGTCGTTAGCGTGGTTTGATGTTTAGGTCGTTAGCGATGTTTGATGTTTAGGTCGTTAGCGATGTTTGATGTTTAGGTCGTTAGTGATGTTTGATGTTTAGGTCGTTAGTGATGTTTGATGTTTAGGTCGTTAGTGTGGTTTGATGTTTAGGCCTGAATTTGATTGTTTTATTTTAATCATGGGGAATCGTTAAACCCGTAGGGTTATTAAACCTCCTTTGGAATGGGAGGCATTCAGGGTCGATCCAATGAAGGATCAGTCCACTTCCTTGGATCAAGATCCCCCACTTGACTGGCATCAAGGACCCTCCCATAAAAATTAATTTTTGGAAAGAAAATAAAAAGTAACCATCATGATATTTTATTGGCAACGTTTCGGTCCTGGGACCTCGGTCAAATTAGACCAAGGTCCCAAGACCAAAACGTTACCAATTTGTCCCGGTGTTTGTATTTTATGTCATTTTTCCGACAGTGTGTTACGTGTTGTGGTAACGTTTCGCTCTCCAGGAGCTTTGTCAAGCTCCTGGAGAGCGAAACGTTGCGACAGTAAATATTGCATTATTAAAATGGTATGGTGGTACCGGCACAATGTGGAAAAAGACACTTATGTACAGTTCAAGACATTAGAGGAAACGTTTCGCCACGAGTGGCGAAACATTTGTCCTTTTACCTAACACTCGCAAGAGGCAGTACAAGAGGCAGTACAAGAGGCAGTACAAGAGGCAGTACAAGAGGCAGTAGGCTCCCGTTGTGCTGAACATACCATTAACGTTCCCTATAAGCGTAACGTCGGACACATGGTCGGACACAGACGCTGACGCATACGAAGCGAAAGATGTCTTCTCTATACGTGGCCATGATTTTGGAGAGGACGATGAACCCCACCTCCAGGAAGTACCTCACCAGCCCCAACACCACACCAAAACTTCTTCTATTAATGAAGGTAGGATACCACTTATACTAAGCAAATTTCCTAAATTTGCTTGTAACAGATAAGTGAACTGTAGATATAAATCCAAATTAATTTCCATGAACGTGCCTATCTGTGCTCATGATAATGCGAGCACAGATGGGCATGTTTGTGGAGCAACTTGCAATGTAAACAGACTGACTGATGTTGTAGTGGCCAGGCTTAAGCTTGGCTACAGGTACTTCTGACAGTTTGGGAGATACACAGATGATGATCAAACTAAATGCAAATTATGTGATCAGGCATATGGTCACTGTCTTGAACACTATGTGCTTAATTGTGCACTTATTGAGGAATATAGAGATAGACAGTATAATAACCTATGTGACATGTCAAGATATTTTAGTCATGAAATAAGATACCAATTGTACTAAGCAAATTTCCTAAATTTTCTTGTAACAGATAATTGAAATGTAGATATAAACCCGAATGTACAATTGTTAACCCCTTTTAGTGTATCCATATGCTCTTGCGCTACCGTCCACAGGATGGATATGGGGTGCACAATAAACTAGCCACTTCGGTGGCAAAATCTAAATCTCTATGGCTGAGCTTCTAGCTAGAGGCCGCAAGCTGGGAAACCCAGCGTGAAGAACATAAGAACATAACATAAGAAGAACATAAGAAAGGAGGAACACTGCAGCAGGCGTACAGCGGCTTAAACAAGTAATTGTTAATGCTGCGAAGTGAGGGGTGTAGCAGGTGGAGCGCCTCGTCTAGCGCCAGGCTCACAGTGTTTACACGAACCCTCAGAATAAACACCGTTGCCACCATCGTCAAACCAGGAACATATACAAGTATTGCCACATCTTCGATTCGAAAATAACAACCTTGCTATGGCTTTCGTGTGGCCATTAACCATAGTAGCGCTGGCTGCTACTTTGTGTTGACACGGGGTGGTGAAAGGGATAAGGTAAATGGAAAATGGTGAGAGGGGTGAAGGGGGGAATGGAAATGGGAAGAAGGTGCTTGGGTAATGGATAAATTAGGAATGAGGAAGAGGAATATTTTGGGAGAACGAACAGGTAAGGATTACTATAAGGAGAAATAATGTTTGAAAGATGAAAGTAGAGAGAGAAGGGTGGAAAGGCAAAGAAAGGAAAAAGAAAGTAGTAAATGGGGAAGAAACTAAAATATAATAAGAATGATCGAAATAAAAGGAAATATAGGAAGAGAGGGTTAGAAATTTAAATGGGAAGGAAATTTAAGGTGAAAAGGTAAAGAAGTTAGGTGAAGAATTTAGAGAGAAAGTAAAGGTGGAGAGAAAGGGAATGAGGAGGAGAAAAATGAGGTGAAGGAGAGAAGAGGAGGAGCATCATGGGATTTGGCTCGACCTTTCCTCCCATGGTAATACTGGGAGATTAAAGCTGAGGCCGTCAGTCTGTGTTGCTTTGTTGTAAGGTGAGCAACACCAGTCAACCTCCCACTCAATCTACCACTCACCCATTCACTCAACCTCCCCACCATTCACTCAACCTCCCCACCACTCACTCAACCTCCCCACCACTCACTCAACCTCCCCACCACTCACTCAACCTCCCCACCATTCACTCAACCTCCCCACCGACTCGGTACATCTCAGTGTAACATCAAGAAGCTCCGTCGATACACACTGAAGTTTGATCTTTTATTTTCCAGGACTTTCCAGTGACGGTGTTCCTCCGACAGCGTACGAAGACTATCTCCAGGGACATCAGGTCTACTTCAAAGGCTGTAGACCTACCTGGAAGAATGTAGGCCTCCATGAGTGTGAAACAGAGACTGGTGGGAATGTCAAGTCATCCGTAGGAAGTATTTCTGCCGCTTGTTTGCGTCTGTCGTGACTGTTAACGTAGGTAGCAAGAGGAGGCTATTATATCGAAGTGACAAGCTCTTGAAGAACATCCTTCGTTGGTGTTGGTTTCTGTATCATGTCACAGCTTCAGTAAAGGACTTAAAGTCAATGTTTTGGGTTATTGAAGGTCGCTTATGTGGTGATAATCTGAAAGAATTATTGTTCATACGAAGTGAATCTTGAGGTGGATTGAGGATGATGTGTTTGCTACCTCAAGTCAAAGCAGAAATAAATTTGATCTTCAAAATAAAATGCGTCTTCTAATGGAGTAAAGTGTTATCATTAAGTAAACTTTATTGAAGTTTATCCTCGAGACTGTCTCACTTGTGAGGTGGTTCAGCAGTGAGCAGTCACCATGAACGCCACGCTTCTTCTGGATTACGATGTCAACGACACCTTCCCCCTCAACTGTTCCTACCTCAACGTCACTGACCCCGAGTTTGCGCGGAACTGCACCCTTGGAGTGTTTACTGGCGATGTATCGCCCATTCACATGGTGGCTAACTTGGTGATGCAGGTCTGTTACGCAGTCGCCTTCCTGGTGGGTCTGTGTGGCAACACTCTCGTCATCTACGTCGTCACCAGGTTCTCCAACATGCAAACGGTCACCAATCTGTACATAGTCAACCTGGCCATAGCCGACGAACTCTTCGTTATTGGGATTCCATTTCTCATGATAACTTCAGCTCTGGGCTACTGGCCCTTCGGCTCCATCATGTGCAAGCTGTACATGATCACCACATCGCTCAACCAGTTCACCAGTTCGCTCTTCCTCACCATCATGAGCGCTGACCGCTACATCGCCGTCTGCCACCCCATCAGTTCGCCAAAGTTCCGTACACCAATGATTTCCAAACTTGTTTCCCTGACGGCCTGGACCACGTCTGCTCTCATGAATGTGCCAGTTTTCGTTTATTCCAACACGCTCGAAGTCAATGACCTCATAAACTGCAACATTTTCTGGCCCGACAGTTTTGGCATCAGTGGGCAGTTTGTTTTCACAATGTATTCCTTCATCCTCGCCTTCGGCATACCTCTCATCCTTATCTTGATATTTTACATACTGGTGCTGCATAAACTCAAGTCGGTTGGTCCTAAAGCCAAGTCCAAAGAGAAGAAGAAGAGCCACAGGAAGGTGACGAAGATGGTGTTGACGGTGATCACCGTGTACGTCATGTGTTGGCTGCCCTACTGGGTGTTGCAGCTGGTGCTCATCTTCAGTCCCCCGAGGGAGGGACAGAGCCCCTTCATGGTTATTCTCTTCCTCATCTCCTCATGTTTATCCTACATTAACTCTGCCATCAACCCCATCCTGTACGCCTTCCTCAGTGACAATTTCAAGAAGAGCTTCCTGAAGGCGTGCACCTGTGCCGCCAGGAAAGACGTCAACAGCTCCTTGACGGTAGAGAATTCTGTTTTCCCTCGGCGTCGAGGACACAAGAGCGCCAAGATGCGCGAAATCGAGTCAAATGACGCCTTCACGACACAGTGCACCAGAGATGACACCACCACCGCCATCAGCATGACCACCCGCACAGCCCTCAGTCAAGCGGCCAAGGAGAACGGTACGGAGATTCCCACCTCCCAGCTCTGAAGACCCTGCTGAAACACTAACCCTTGTTGCAGACGTCTCTCCCAACACTTGCAGGTGAGGTGCCTGGGTGCAGCCCCAACACCGAGTGAACTGAATCGCTGAACTGAATTTTCAGGTCACAGGTTCATTATTTATTTCACCTAGGTGTGTAGTGTGACCCTGGGGCGTAACCTGTAACAGTGATAAACAAGGTGTTAGGTAAATGGACAAAGATGTAACTAATGTGACATTTTATTGTGGCAACGGTCCTGGAAAACGAAACGTTGCCACAACAAAATGTCACAGTTGCATCTGTCTTCATTTACCTAACATTTTGTCGGTAATTCTACCATTATTACTGACAAACAAAGTATAAGTACGGCTAACCACCTTTCTCTCTCTGCCTTTGTCTCTCTGTCTGTCTGTCTGTCTGTCTGTCTCTCTCTCTCTCCTTCTCTCTCTCTCTCTCTCTCTCTCTCTCTCTCTCTCTCTCTCTCTCAAACACAAACAATATTACTCTCTCAAGTCCCCGTACTGGAAGGCGTGTTTTCATCTGCCTTACAAGTGAATGCTTGTCTTTCTACCTGAGCGTACAGAGGGTTTGTATTTATTTTACCCCGACAACAGACTATAGTGGCTGTCTGTAAAATGTGTTACCCCGACAACAGACTATAGTGGCTGTCTGTAAAATGTGTTACCCCGACAACAGACTATAGTGGCTGTCTGTAAAATGTGTTACCCCGACAACAGATTGTAGTGGCAGTCTGTAAAATATTCAACCAATAACAAATTCTATATAACTTTTATGAGAAAGAAAAATATAAGCAAGAGTGAGGTGGCCAGCGTCTTGCACTCCTCAACCAATCACATTAGAACATGTACTGCACATTCACCAAGTCACCGTTCAGCTGCTGATTGCTCTAACAGTCATAACTGAAACCCTTGGCTATCAACAGCTTGTGTCTGATTGTTACTTGGTTATCAACAGCTTATCTCTGATTGTTGCTTGGCTATCAACAGCTTATCTCTGATTGTTGCTTGGCTATCAACAGCGTATCTTGTCTTATCTCTCAGGCTTCCTACGGCTGACATTGCTGACAGTCACCGATGATTTAAATAATCTCTTTTAATGTTCGTTTTCTCTATGTTCTTATTCTCTATCTTTATCTCTCTGTGTCTTATACTATGCCTTTATCTTTGTTATGCCATACTCTTTTCTGCTCCTATCCTGCACTTTGCATTTTCTGGAGTTACAGTCACCACACCTGTATCTGCTCTGATGTCTTAACTATGCTTTACTCTGTAACCTATGCTGTCGTTACTGTCCTCACTTGTACGGTTCCGGTTACATATCCACACTCTTCTGTGCTTCGGTTAGTCCCACTCATTTTTCTAGTTTCACTACATTGCCTTTTGTACTGTCAATCCTTGTCATGTTTTCACCACACTTCTTGTTGTTAAAGCCTGCACACACTTCTGTGCTGTAACCGGACCTCTGCGTTCTGGACCTTCGACCTGGTCTGTAGTTACTGTCCCACTAGCTGGAAAACCTGTCTATCATTCTTGATTTGTCTCCTTCAGTTTCTACATATATTTCAGATCCTTATTGCTCATTTTCTGTCCTGTACTTGTGTCATTTCAGTTCAACTCTCACAGCGGGTTGTTCTGCAATTCTCGTTTTTCGACTTCAGTTCGTTATTGTCATCCGATGGACTGTTCCATCTTTTTACTATCCACTGCTTTATGACCTCGGATAAGCACACTAGCACGAACACTTCTGGTGCTCGACAAGGCAGATCTGACTGTCTGGGACTCGTCACCCTGGTCTTAACTTGTATGCCTCCTCAACCACTTTGAGACTGGAAATTCACTAACTCTGTGCCATTTCTGTCACTCCAATGGTACCAGATCGTTCTGCCTCTGACAGTCTTTGCTGTCTACATTCAGTTAATTCTCAAGTTCCTGTACGTTGTTGTCATGTCCTTCCCTGGTCCTGTCCTCCGATGTTGTTAGTCCACTTCTGTTGCTCTGCTCGACTCATCCCTTGCTGTGACTTCTCACTTCACTTTCTTTGTTTTACTGACTTTTTTGCGTGTTATCTGTCACTACTTGTGTGTACTGTTCACTAGCCCTTGCTTTGTTTCTTTCACTCTCATTTGCTGTTGTCAGTATTCTGTGATCATGCGTTTACTGCACTCACGCTGTTGTTCTTGATTTCATTCTGTTATCTGTACTCCCTTGCTTTGTTTACTGTCCTCATGTTTGTTTACTTTATCGTCACTTTTTGACCACTTCACTTGTCCGTCTTTATGTCCTTTCACTTGCTGTTTACGTTCATTCTGCACGTCTCACTTGTGTTACACGGTACTTCACTACTTGCTGTTGCTTCCTATTTGTTTTTTATCTACTTGTGTTTACTGTCACTTCACTTGCTGTTGTTACTGTCACTCACTTGCTGTTGTTACTGTCACTCACTTGCTGTTGTTGTCACTCACTGGTTGTTCACTTCTACTTACTTGCTGTTGTTACTGTCACTCACTTGCTGTTGTTACTGTCACTCTCACTTGCTGTTGTTACTGTCACTCACTTGCTGTTGTTACTGTCACTCACTTGCTGTTGTTACTTCACTGCTTTTTGCACTTTCACTTGCTGTTGTTACTGTCACTCACTTGCTGTTGTTACTGTCACTCACTTGCTGTTGTTACTGTCACTCACTTGCTGTTGTTACTGTCACTCTCACTTGCTGTTGTACTGTCACTCTCACTTGCTGTTGTTACTGTCACTCACTTGCTGTTGTTACTGTCACTCTCACTTGCTGTTGTTACTGTCACTCACTTGCTGTTGTTACTGTCACTCTCACTTGCTGTTGTTACTGTCACTCACTTGCTGTTGTTACTGTCACTCACTTGCTGTTGTTACTGTCACTCTCACTTGCTGTTGTTACTGTCACTCTCACTTGCTGTTGTTACTGTCACTCTCACTTGCTGTTGTTACTGTCACTCTCACTTGTTTGTACTGTCTTCACTTGTTTATACTGTACTTCACTTTCTGTTGTTACTGTCCTCTACTTGCTGTGTTACTGTCACTTCACGCTTTGTTTCCTCAGTGTTGTATCTGTATCTCACTTTGCTGTTGTTACTGTCACTATCTCTTACTGTCACTCACTTGTGTTTTACTGTCATCTTCACTTTCTGTCAGTTATGTACTTATATGCTTTTTTCTCTCAGTGTTATGTTATCTTACTTTCCTCAGTGTTTATTATCTTACTTTCTTATGTTACTGCTCTCTACTTTCTCGTTGTTTACTATCTCTTGCTTTCTAGTTACTGTCACTCTACTTTCTAGTGTTATACTATCCTCTTACTTTCTCTAGTTGTTATGATCTCTACTTTTCTCAGTGTTATACTATCTCTTACTTTCTCTCAGTGTTATGATATTCTTACTTTCTCTATGTTATTATCTTTGACTTCTTCTCAGTGTATATTTTCTTACTTTCTCTAGTGTTATACACTCTTACTTTCTCTCAGTGTTATACTTTCTCTTACTTTCTCTCAGTGTTATACTATCTCTTACTTTCTCTCAGTGTTATACTATCTCTTACTTTCTCTCAGTGTTATACTATCTCTTACTTTCTCTCAGTGTTATACTATCTCTTACTTTCTCTCAGTGTTATACTATCTCTTACTTTCTCTGGATTGATATTTCTTCTTTCTCCAGTGTTACTATCTTCTCTTTCTCAGTGTTATATTCATATTCTTTACTTCCAGTTTATACTATTCTACTTTTTTCTCAGTGTATACTACTCTTACTTTCTCTAGTGTATTATCTTCTTTCTGATCTAGTTTATTCACCTACTTTGTGTTTATTCTCATTGCTATATTTTTTTCTCAAGTGTTATATTCTTACCTATTGTTATTATGCTTTCTTGTTTTTCTCCTTTCTAGCATTGCTATTTCTTCATTAGATGTCCTGATTTCTTCTCAGATGATCTAGTTTACTATCCATTACTTTTGATTGCTATTGTCTTTCTTTCCAGATGATGACTAAATTTCTTCCAGATGATGTCCTGTTTCTATTCAATTGCTGAAGTTTCTTCAGAGCTAGTTTCTTCACGAATGCTTCAGTCTGCTTCTTCCGTTATGCTGAAGTTTCTATCAATATTGTGAGTTTCTTCAAATTGATAGTGTTCTTAAGTATGCTGAAGTTTCTTCAAGATGATCTAGTTTCTCCAAGATGATGCTGAAGTTTCTTCTAAGATGATGCTGAAGTTTCTTCAAGATGATGCCTGAAGTTTCTTCCAAGATGATGCCTGAAGTTTCTACAAGATGATGCCTGAAGTTTCTTCCAAGATGATGCCTGAAGTTTCTATATCCAAGATGATGCTGAAGTTTCTTCCAAGATGATGCCTGAAGTTTCTTCCAAGATGATGCCTGAAGTTTCTACCAAGATGATGCCTGAAGTTTCTTCCAAGATGATGCCTGAAGTTTCTCCAAGAGATGCTGAAGTTTCTTCAAGATGATGCCTGAAGTTTCTATCAAGATGATGCCTGAAGTTTCTTCCAAGATGATGCCTGAAGTTTCTTCCAAGATGATGCCTGAAGTTTCTTCCAAGATGATGCCTGAAGTTTCTTCCAAGATGATGCCTGAAGTTTCTTCCAAGATGATGCCTGAAGTTTCTACCAAGATGATGCTGAAGTTTCTTCCAAGATGATACCTGAAGTTTCTACCAAGATGATGCCTGAAGTTTCTTCCAAGATGATACCTGAAGTTTCTTCCAAGATGATGCCTGAAGTTTCTTCCAAGATGATGCTGAAGTTTCTTCTAAGATGATGCCTGAAGTTTCTTCCAAGATGATGCCTGAAGTTTCTTCAAGATGATGCCTGAAGTTTCTTCCAAGATGATGCCTGAAGTTTCTTCCAAGATGATGCCTGAAGTTTCTTCCAAGATGATGCCTGAAGTTTCTTCCAAGATGATGCCTGAAGTTTCTTCCAAGATGATGCCTGAAGTTTCTTCCAAGATGATGCTGAAGTTTCTACCAAGATGATGCTGAAGTTTCTTCCAAGATGATGCTGACGTTTCTACCAAGATGATGCCTGAAGTTTCTTCCAAGATGATGCCTGAAGTTTCTTCCAAGTTGATGCTGAAGTTTCTTCCAAGATGCTGCTGAAGTTTCTACCAAGATGATGCTGAAGTTTCTTCCAAGATGATACCTGAAGTTTCTACCAAGATGATGCTGAAGTTTCTTCCAAGATGATGCCTGAAGTTTCTACCAAGATGATGCTGAAGTTTCTTCCAAGATGATGCTGAAGTTTCTTCCAAGATGATGCCTGAAGTTTCTTAAAAGATGATGCCTGAAGTTTCTTCCAAGATGATGCCTGAAGTTTCTACCAAGATGATGCTGAAGTTTCTTCCAAGATGATGCCTGAAGTTTCTACCAAGATGATGCCTGAAGTTTCTACCAAGATGATGCCTGATGTTTCTACCAAGATGATGCTGAAGTTTCTTCCAAGATGATGCCTGAAGTTTCTTCCAAGATGTTGCTGAAGTTTCTTCCAAGATGATGCTTGAAGTTTCTTCCAAGATGATGCCTGATGTTTCTACCAAGATGATGCCTGAAGTTTCTTCCAAGATTATGCTGAAGTTTCTTCCAAGATGATGCCTGAAGTTTCTTCCAAGATTATGCTGAAGTTTCTTCCAAGATGATGCCTGAAGTTTCTACCAAGATGATGCTGAAGTTTCTTCCAAGATGTCCTGAGTTTCTTCCAAGATGATGCCTGAAGTTTCTTCCAAGACGATGCCTGAAGTTTCTTCCAAGATGATGCCTGAAGTTTCTACCAAGATGATGGCTGAAGTTTCTTCCAAGATGATGCCTGATGTTTCTTACTGGACGATACTGAAGTTTCTTCCAAAATGATTCCTGAAGTTTATTCCAAGATGATGCTGAAGCTTCTTCCAAGATGATGCTGAAGTTTCTACCAAGATGATGCCTGAAGTTTCTTCCAGGATAATACTGAAGTTTCTTCCAAGATGATGCCTGAAGTTTCTTCCAAAATAATGCCTGAAGTTTCTTCCAAGATGATGTCTGAAGTTTCTTCCAAGTTCATGTCTGAAGTTTCTTTCAAGATGGATTCTGAATGTTTCCAAGACGGCACTTCAAACTTTGGTCAAAACGCGAAGTTGAATTTCTTCCCAGATTTTACCTGAAACTCATTTCAGTGAGTTACCTGGTACTCACTTTAGGAAGAGACCTGAAACTCACTTCAGGAAGGTACCTGGAACTCACTTCAGGAAGTTACTTAGTACTCACTTCAGGAAGTTACTTGGAACTCACTTCAGGAAGGGTCCTGGAACTCACTTCAGGAAGTTACTTGGAGCTCACTTCAGGAAGGTACCTGGAACTCACTTCAGAAAGTTACTTGGAACTCACTTCAGAAAATTACTTGAAACTCACTTCAGGAAGTTACATGGAACTCGCTTCAAGAAAGTACCTGGAACTCACTTCAAGAAGGTACCTGGAACTCACTTCAAGAAGGTACCTGGAACTCACTTCAGGAAAGTACCTAGAACTCACTTCAGGAAGGTACCTGGAACTCACTTCAAGAAGGTACCTGGAAGTCACTTCAGGAAGTAACTTGGAACTCACTTCAGGAAGTTACTTGGAACTCACTTCAGGAAGTTACTTGGACCTCACTTCAGAAGTTACTTGGAACTCACCTCAGGGAGGGATCTAGAACTGAACTACAGGCAGTCTTCCTGTAGTCGTCAGCACCTGGAACCTCTTGTCCCAGATTCTGGAAAGTGGAAATATTCTTCCAGCTTGTGAGTCCGTGTTTGCGAAGGGAGATCCGGAAGTGCCTCTTATTTTTGATCTTCCAACGTGCAGAAGAGCCCATGAAGTCCAGGAATTGTCTAATTTTTCTTGAGGAAGACTCCAAGTGTTGGCCACCTGCAGTAAGTTAAATGCCTCGTCTATATTCCAAGGAATCCAGTGACTGCCAAATGACGTCTGGAATCTCCTTTTATAATATCTCTTGATTCCAGGAAGCCCCACTGGAATTCTCAATTGAATTCGTGGCGTCTAGGCTGCTCTTGTTGGATGGTCCAGCCTTAAGACTGGAATCTTTAGTCTGCATGTTGATGTATGGAAACAATTCTTTAATGCTTCATTTGGTAGAGCAACTCACTGGAAATCTGAATTCATGTTACCTACGTGCCCTTTGGAATTTCAGTGACATTTGGATTAATCAGTGTCGATATGTCTTTGAAACTTATAAGCTCAGTTACTCTGGAAGTGTGGACAGGGGTGGAACGTTAGCAAGCACGATTTACAGACTTGATTCACAATTCCAGAGAAAGCTTCCCACTTCCAGATATTTTATTAGATTTTAATGTATGAGATAAGTTCTTTATGTTCCATTGGAGCATCCAGTTTAATATGAAGTTATTGAAAATTTACTTACCACTTAAAAGTTTTAAGTATCACCTAATGTTCTATACACAACCTAAAGTTCCAGAAGCCACATAAACTTACAACTATAAGTAGCCCGACCTCCATCCCCGGGGACAAGGAGAGGTAGCCCTGCCTCCCTCCGTCCCTCCCTCAGGGACAGGAATGAGCAACCCTGCCTCCCTGTCTCAGAGACAGGAATGGGCAGCCCTGCCTCCCTGTCTCAGGCACATGGATGGGCAGCCCTGCCTCCCTGTCTCAGGCACATGGATGGGCAGCGCTGCCTCCCTGTATCAGGCACATGGATGGGCAGCCCTGCCTCCCTGTCTCAGGCACATGGATGGGCAGCGCTGCCTCCCTGTCTCAGGCACATGGATGGGCAGCGCTGCCTCCCTGTCTCAGGCACATGGAGGGGCAGCGCTGCCTCCCTGTATCAGGCACATGGATGGGCAGCCCTGCCTCCCTGTCTCAGGCACATGGAGGGCAGCCCCTGCCTCCCTGTATCAGGCACATGGATGGGCAGCCCTGCCTCCTGTCTCAGGCACATGGATGGGCAGCGCTGCCTCCTGTCTCAGGCACATGGATGGGCAGCGCTGCTCCCTGTTCAGGCACATGGAGGGCAGCGCTGCCTCCCTGTCTCAGGCACATGGATGGGCAGCCCTGCCTCCCTGTATCAGGCACATGGATGGGCAGCGCTGCCTCCCTGTATCAGGCACATGGATGGGCAGCGCTGCCTCCCTGTCTCAGGCACATGGATGGGCAGCGCTGCCTCCTGTCTCAGGCACATGGATGGGCAGCCTGCCTCCTGTCTCAGGCACATGGATGGGCAGCGCTGCCTCCCTGT
Organism: Cherax destructor; assembly: GCA_009830355.1. Lineage (NCBI taxonomy): Eukaryota > Metazoa > Arthropoda > Malacostraca > Decapoda > Parastacidae > Cherax > Cherax destructor. The sequence goes on along the minus strand of WNWK01005537.1, from coordinate 57,129 downwards.
CTCAGGCACATGGATGGGCAGTGCTGCCTCCCTGTCTCAGGCACATGGATGGGCAGCGCTGCCTCCCTGTCTCAGGCACATGGAGGGCAGCGCTGCCTCCTGTATCAGGCACATGGATGGGCAGCCTGCCTCCCTGTATCAGGCACATGGATGGGCAGCGCTGCCTCCCTATCTCAGGCACATGGATGGCAGCCTGCCTCCCTGTCTCAGGCACATGGATGGGCAGCCCTGCCTCCCTGTCTCAGGCACATGGATGGGCAGTGCTGCCTCCCTGTCTCAGGCACATGGATGGGCAGCGCTTCCTCCCTGTCTCAGGCACATGGAGGGGCAGCCCTGCCTCCCTGTATCAGGCACATGGAGGGGCAGCGCTGCCTCCCTGTATCAGGCACATGGATGGGCAGCGCTGCCTCCCTGTCTCAGGCACATGGATGGGCAGCCCTGCCTCCCTGTATCAGGCACATGGAGGGGCAGCCCTGCCTCCCTGTCTCAGGCACATGGATGGGCAGCGCTGCCTCCCTGTCTCAGGCACATGGATGGGCAGCGCTGCCTCCCTGTCTCAGGCACATGGATGGGCAGCGCTGCCTCCCTGTCTCAGGCACATGGATGGGCAGCCCTGCCTCCCTGTAATCAGGCACATGGAGGGGCAGCCCTGCCTCCTGTCTCAGGCACATGGATGGGCAGCGGGCCTCCTGTCTCAGGCACATGGATGGGCAGCGCTGCCTCCCTGTCTCAGGCACATGGATGGGCAGCGCTGCCTCGTCTCAGGCACATGGATGGGCAGCGCTGCCTCGTCTCAGGCACATGGATGGGCAGCGCTGCCTCCCTATCTCAGGCACATGGATGGGCAGCCCTGCCTCCCTATCTCAGGCACATGGATGGGCAGCCCCGCCTCCCTATCTCAGGCACATGGATGGGCAGCGCTGCCTTCCTATCTCAGGCACATGGATGGGCAGCCCTGCCTCCCTATCTCAGGCACATGGATGGGCAGCGCTGCCTCCCTATCTCAGGCACATGGATTGGCAGCCCTGCCTCCCTATCTCAGGCACATGGATGGGCAGCCCTGCCTCCCTATCTCAGGCACATGGATGGGCAGCCCTGCCTCCCTGACTCAGGCACATGGATGTGCAGCGCTGCCTCCCTATCTCAGGGTCAGGGATGCGAAGCCCTGCCTCCTTCCTTCAGGGTCAGGGATAAGCAGCAACGGATGGTAAGTAACAAGGTACAATACACTCGGCAAAATAACAAGCCTCAGGCAGAGTGAATTAAAGAAGAGTAGCAGAAGACAGTCAGAATAGCTCTCACTGAGGCAAAACTCAAGAGCAGTAAGAGCAAACACAATATTCTTGAAGGGGTGTTCAAACACAATATTCTTGAAGGTGTGTTCGAACACAATATTCTTGAAGGGGTGTACGAACACAATATTCTTGAAGGAGTTGAACATTATACCTAATACATTATTTCTGAGCGGGTATAACAGATAATCAATGTAATAATCAGGAATAAGCGGAAATTCTAGGAACTATAAGACATAAGCAGCTGTGAGTTGAAGGAGTTAGTAGCTGGAACACTGGTGACTGGAAGACATGAGGTAAGAGTGGTGACAGGAACACTGGTGACTGGAAGACATGAGGTAAGAGTGGTGACAGGAACACTGGTGACTGGAAGACATAAGGTAAGAGTGGTGACAGGAACACTGGTGACTGGAAGACATGAGGTAAGAGTGGTGACAGGAACACTGGTGACTGGAAGACATGAGGTAAGAGTGGTGACAGGAACACTGGTGACTGGAAGACATGAGGTAAGAGTGGTGACAGGAACACTGGTGACTGGAGGAGCTGAGGTAAGAGTGGTGACAGGAACACTGGTGACTGGAAGACATGAGGTAAGAGTGGTGACAGGAACACTGGTGACTGGAAGACATGAGGTAAGGGTGGTGTCAGGAACACTGGTGACTGGAGGAGCTGAGGTAAACGTGGTGACAGGAACACTGGTGACTGGAGGAGTTGAGGTAAGAGTGGTGACAGGAACACTGGTGACTGGAGGAGCTGAGTTAAGAGTGGTGACAGGAACACTGGTGACTGGAGAACATTAGGTAAGAGTGGTGACAGGAACATGGTGACTGGAGAACATAAGGTAAGAGTGGTGACAGGAACACTGGTGACTGGAAAACATAAGGTAAGAGTGGTGACAGGAACACTGGTGACTGGAGAACATAAGGTAAGAGTGGTGACAGGAACACTGGTGACTGGAGAACATGAGGTAAGAGTGGTGACAGGAACACTGGTGACTGCTGACATGAGGAACACTCTGCTATAGAAAGAAACGTAAGAGAACATCAGAAAAACAATAATAACCTTGAAGGAAGGAAGAGAGAGAGAGAGAGAACAAGTCTCACACAACACTACAGAACAATAGGTAGCGTGTTTGTGCCGCCTTCACCAGACGGAGACTCGAGACTGCACAACTCTCTCTTCAATAACACACTTCACATCTGATATAGGAAAGGGGAAGGATGATAGTGTATATAGTGTACATCATTACTGCGTTAACAAGTGACACGGTGAACGAAGCCAATGGGAAGAATCATGGGAGATCCTACAAGAGCGATGTACAAGAGAGATTGCATCTGCTATTAGCTCTTAACGACTTGAATATAGCAGAAATAAATTATGAAACAACCTCAGTGGCTGGTAATCGTTTCAGTGAGTTTTTTTTTTTGTGACTGGCCGTAGTGTGGTTGGAGGGTGGGGAGAGAGCCTTTTGGTAAGTTTTTAACCTCTTCTTCTTGCCTCATTTCCCCCTCTTTCCTCTCTGCCGTCCTGCCTCTTCCCTCCCACTGGTCTTCAAGCAACTCACCCTTGCCTCTCCCTGCCTTCCTGCCTCTCCCTGCCTTCCTGCCTCTCCCTCTCCTCTCCATACCTCTTCCTCTCCCTGCCTTCCTGCCTCTCCCTCTCCTCTCCATACCTCTTCCTCTCCCTGCCTCTACCTACCTCTCACCTTCCTCTCCCTGCCTCTCCCTACCCCTCACCTTTCTCTCCCTGCCTCTCCCTACCTCTCACCTTCCTCTTCCTGCCTCTCACCTTCCTCTCCCTGCCTCTCACACAACAGCTGGTAAAATAATACATTAGGCAGCTGGTGTAGCTTCACTGGGCAGAGCCTCGCACTCCCTTGTTGTATACATGTCAAACATCACCACAGTCTTCCTCCCTTCTCCCTTTCCCCTTTTGCCCTTTGCACTTTACCCATACCTTCTACATGTTCTCTCTCTCTCTCTTTCTCCCTCTTCTATCCCCTCTTCATCACTTCTTCTTCCAAGTCTCTTTTCATTTTCTCTTGATTACATTCCCTTCCTCTTATTGCCCTTTCGTACATACTGTTAATTATGCCATTGGGAAATTATACCACTGAGTAATTATACCACTGGGCGATTATACCACAGGCGATTATACCACAGGGCAATTATACCACAGGGCAATTATACCACAGGGCAATTATACCACAGGGCAATTATACCACAGGGCAATTATACCACAGGGCAATTATACCAGGGCAATTATATCAGAGGGCAATTATGGCACTTATACCAAAGGCAATTATACCACTGGGCAATCATGTCAATTATACCACTGGGCAATCATGTCAATTATACCACTGGGCAATCATGTCAATTGTCATGGCAAATGACATTTATAATGACATAACCTAAAGATACTTGTTACTTATAGATACTTACGTTAAAGATACTTTCTAGATTGCAGATACTGACTGTAATTAAGATAATGTTTACGCTGAAGATACTACTTACAATTAAGATACTTTCTAGACTGCAGATGCTCATGTTCAAAGTACTGCAGATACTGTTTAAGACTACACTGCAGATACTGTTTAAGACTACACTGCAGATACTGTTTAAGACTACACTGCAGATACTGTTTAAGACTACACTGCAGATACTGTTTAAGACTACACTGCAGATACTGTTTAAGACTACACTGCGGATAGGCCATAACCTGCAGATATCTCTACAGTGAAGTATATCTGTGTACGTTGAAGACAGCTTTATGTCTTGTAATACTACACAGGTGTCTTGTAAGATTACACAGGTGTCTTGTAAGATTACACAGGTGTCTGTAAGATTACACAGGTGTCTTGTAAGATTACACAGGTGTCTCGTAAGATTACACAGGTGTCTTGTAAGATTACACAGGTGTCTTGTAAGATTGCACAGGTGTCTTGTAAGACGACACAGGTGTCTTGTAAGATTACACAGGTGTCTCGTAAGACGACACAGGTGTCTTGTAAGGTTACACAGGTGTCTTGTAAGACTAAAAATCAGGTGTCTTGTAAGACTACACAGGTGTGTTGTAAGACTACACAGGTGTGTTGTAAGACTACAAAGATGTCTTGTAAGACTACACAGGTGTCTTGTAAAATTACACAGGTGACTTGTAAGACCACACAGGTGTCTAGTAAGACTAAACACGTATCTTGTAAGACCACACAGGTGTCTAGTAAGACTAAACACGTATCTTGTAAGACCACACAGGTGTCTAGTAAGACTAAACACGTATCTTGTAAGACCACACAGGTGTCTAGTAAGACTAAACACGTATCTTGTAAGACAACACAGGTGTCTAGTAAGACTAAACACGTATCTTGTAAGACCACACAGGTGTCTAGTAAGACTAAACACGTATCTTGTAAGACCACACAGGTGTCTAGTAAGACTAAACACGTATCTTGTAAAACTATATATATATATATATATATATATATATATATATATATATATATATATATATATATATATATATATATATATATATATATTATATTATATTATATTATATTCCTTAATCTATGAATTTTGAAAGTAAAAATATTAACATTTGCCCACAGGAAGAACCATATCTCTTTCTGTAAAGAAAAAAAGAATAATGTTTATATTTTTTTTCGGGAGTGGGATTATATCCCTCAAATTGTTAAGGAATTATTTGTTGTTAAAGCCTTACAGGTCTTTTCTGAAGCCTATTACTTGTATATAAGGAACTGAGGAAGTCCTTTTCTTTCTGAGCCCGGGCAAGAGGGTCGTCCGTAGCCTCGTGCTCCCTAGCGGCACTACCACACCTGGTTCCTCTTGACACGAAAACAGCAGATTTTTGTTGACGCGAGGTCAGCTGATGTTTGTTGACGCGAGGTCAGCTGATGTTTGTTGATGCGAGGTCAGCTGATGTTTGTTGACGCGAGGTCAGCTGATGTTTGTTGACGCGAGGTCAGCTGATGTTTGTTGACACGAAGTCAGCTGATGTTTGTTGACGCGAGGTCAGCTGATGTTTGTTGACGCGAGGTCAGCTGATGTTTGTTGATGCGAGGTCAGCTGATGTTTGTTGACACGAGATCAGTTGATTTTTGTTGAGAGGAGACAAGCAAATTTTTTTTCCTCGCTTGACAATCTGTACATGTTATTAACATCTAGTAATTCTTACGATCGTCTTATAAACATCAACATTTGTTTTGCCCTAAAAACATTTTTTCTGAGAGGAGAGTTCAGTATTTTTAAAACATAATTTATTTTTAAATCCTGCCTTTTCCCCATTCCGTAGGGAGACAGAAACTGTCTAGGACTTGATCCACCTTGCTGTGAAAAATGACTTCCGCATTTCACATTCACCTGTATATAAATTGATTTCATAATATATATATATATATATATATATATATATATATATATATATATATATATATATATATATATATAATATATATATACTATATATATATATATATATATATATATATATATATATATATATATATATATATATATATATATATATATATATATATATATATATATATACATATATGTGTGTGTGTACACAAGAATATACATTGATTTGCACCACTTATGAACTCTGTATAAAATATACCTGTGTATATTCGTGTAAATACGTGTATTGACATGTATGTTCATTGATTTACATCACTTCTAGACACTGTATAAATCAAGGAAATACATATTCTCATACACTGACCAGTTGTCATATCTTTCATTTGTAGAAATGTTTCTCAGTGTATATATGACACCAACTTTTCTTACTTTATAGATCCAAAGTGTTGTAGAAATGTGACAAATGGCCGCCAGAAAAAATGTCTCAATATTTTATATAAGCTGAGCACGTGTTGTAGAAGAGTGAATGTTTCCTGTGAATGTTTTTCCTTGAGACGCAAATGTTCCCCAAAACCAAAGAATGTGTTTTAAAAAATGTCAGGCTTTAAATATGTTTCAGTTTTAAAAGAAAAACTGGATTAAACGCGATGTTTGCAATGTGTAAATCCTGACCTATCTGTCTAGCTACCGCTTCATTTACCTCATCCTGACGCTGGTAGAGATAGATGTTTTTCTAAGTGGAACTGTGCCTAACATCTGTTAAATATAGCAGTCCCCCTCCCATCATCTAACATTACAGTCCCCTGGTCACTGTCACCTGGCTCATCCCCTGTTTGGGTAGGCAAGTGTGTGCCCAGTTCGCCCCTCCAGAATCTAGACATTCTGAGGCTTTGTATATAGTTCGCCTGTCTGGGCGCTAGCGTCTAGATCATTACACAGGGGCGTTTGAGCCACCTATCTTCGATGTCCCTGTCATCTGTCACCTCCAGGTACCCATCGAGCATCACCTAGCCACATAAAGTTTCTTTTTATGAGTCATGCCGAGCACTTGGGCAGCTCATCTGGGTCTCTTCACTTGCTCAGGTGCACCCAACAGCAGACCTAAGCCTCTTCACCTGCTCAGGTGCACCCAACAGCAGACCTGAGCCTCTTCACCTGCTCAAGTGCGCCTTAAAACTCACCTAAATCTCTTTACCTTTTCACCGTGGCTATGTATTATTCCTCGTGAGGACACATGGAGGAGAATGTTGTGTGTACGACCAGTGTCTCCTGAGGACACGTCTAGGGAGTGTTGTGTGTACGACCAGTGTCTCCTGAGGCCACGTCTAGGAGAGTGTGTGTACGACCTGTGTCTCCTGAGGCCACGTCTAGGAGAGTGTGTGTACGACTTGTGTCTCCTGAGGCCACGTCTAGGAGAGTGTGTGTACGACCTGTGTCTCCTGAGGCCACGTCTAGGAGAGTGTGTGTACGACCTGTGTCTCCTGAGGACACTATGTATACAGATACCATCTTGTATGGATACAATGTATGTTTATCAAAATGTATACTGTATTTATGTATTTTCTGTATAAATTCCAAAAAAAAACCTCCCTAAGATTTTTTTTACCTTCATGTGAATAAAGAATTTATTTTGTGTCTCGTGGAAAATAAACAATATTTTCGATTTTTTTTTAAATTGCAAAACTTAAGACAAACAGATTTTTTTAAAAACTTATTAAAGAACACAAAGACGTTTTGCTGGCAGATCTATCAGCCTGTGTCTATCTTAGCATTATTTATCTATCTACTTCCCCACAACCAGTGTCAGAGTCCAGCTCTCGTCCCCAGCTGCTGTCAAACGAGTCGCAAAAAATCATATAGAATTATAACCAGAGGAAAAAATTTTTGAAATCAACATGTTTTCCATAAAAACAATTTAAAAATATAAGTTTTCATTAAAATTTACGAATTGTCGAAACCATTATCACAAAATTATTATAATGCGAGTTCTTTCTTCTTCCCCCTCTCTCATCTGGTGGTTTTTTTGTGTTGTGTGTGTGTGTGTGTGTGTGTGATGTGTGATGTGTGTGTGTGTGTGTGTGTGTTGTGTTGTGTGTGTGTGTGGTGTGTGTGTGTGTGTGTGTGTAGTGTGTGTGTGTGTGTGTGTGTTGTGTGTGTGTGTGTGTGTGTGTGTGTGTGTGTGGTGTGTGTGTGTGTGTGTGTGTGTGTAGTGTGTGTGTGTGTGTGTGTGTTGTGTTGTGTGTGTGTGTGTGTGTTGTGTATGTGTGTGTGTTTGTGTGTGTGTGTGTGTGTGTGTGTGTGTGTGTGTGGTGTGTGTGTGAGTGTGTGTGTGTGTGTGTGTGTGTGTGTGTGTGTGTGTGCTAGAAGAAATGTATCCTGACTATGTATTTCTCGCTTCATTTAAGTTTTCTTACTTCCCTCTTTCCCTTCGGCTCCCTTGCTGTGTCTTGCATTTCTACCCTCTCTTTCTCTCTCTCTCCATCCCCTTTCATTCTCATTTTCGCTCCTCTCATTTCTCCCTTCCCCTTTTCGTCACTTTCGTTTCCTTTCCTAAGTTCTTCATTTCCCTTCTTAACGTCTTTAATTTTCTCAGCATCTTTCATTTCCCTTCTCAGCGTCTTTCTCTTATCTCCCATTTTCCCAGCCTTTCCCTTTCTTACTTTATATTCTCTTTCCTTCCTATTTATCTCCCTTTCAACTCCTTTCTTCATCCTCATCTTCCTCTATTCCCTTCCTTCCTCTTCTCTCTTGCCTACCGTCTCCTTCCTCTCCCCCTTCCTTCCCTCCTTCCTCTCCCCCTTCCTTCCTTCCTTCCTTCCCTCCCTCCCTCCCCATCTTACGCAGTCTCTCCCGAACTTAAAAATCACAAACTACCATCAACTTCACCCGGCCTGCAGGCCGGTGGTAGCAACAACCTGCTTAACCAGGGGTAAGTTTTCACCCATGGACGCTCTGCATAGATGTAAATAAACCAGTCGAAACCGGTTACAGGTGTGTCATCAGGGGGGTTCCTAGACGACAGGTGTGTGTCAGCTGTAAGACGTGTGGGCCAGGCCAGTGTCGCTGGTCGGGTGTGGACAAACTAGCGGCAAAAAACCGGCCTTGTTAAGGCTTATCGCGTGCACGAGGGTCATTATATTGTTGTATGGTACCTGTCCACAACCATTCGGGAATATTTTTTAATGGATAAAATAGTGTTGCGTATGTTTATTGCTGACAGCCAGGTGTTACGCATGTTTATTACTGATAGCCAGATGTTGCGCATGTGTCTTACTGACACCTAGGTGTTGCACATGTGTCTTACTGACACCCAGGTATTGAGCATGTCTTACTGACACCCAGGTGTTGCACATGTGTTTACTGACACCCAGGTGTTGCACATGTGTCTTACTGACACCCAGGTGTTGCACATGTATCTTACTGACACCCAGGTGTTACTCAAGTGTCTTACTGACACCCAGGTGTTACTCATGTGTCTTACTGACACTCAGGTGTTGCACATGTGTCTTACTGACACTCAGGTGTTGCACATGTGTCTTATTTATCATCAACTTGTCGGTATTGTATTCAATTAATGAAGAGAGTCAGTTATCTGATGTGCTGGTTACATCTGACTCAGCAGAACACATCTGACGGGGATGTGCTCCGGCACTGTTACGCTGATAACGGCGCTCGCAGCGCCACCTTGCCTCTCTGACGTTCTCCCTGAAGTTGATTAGAAGCTGTGGTACTGACTTCCTGCCTGTGTGTTCCTGGATCTGTGTTCCTGCCTGTGTGTTCCTGACTGTGTGTTCCTGCCTGTGTGTTCCTGGATCTGGTGTTCCTGCCTGTGTGTTCCTGTCTCTGTGTTCCTGTCTCTGTGTTCCTGTCTCTGTGTTCCTGTCTCTGTGTTCCTGTCTCTGTGTTCCTGTCTCTGTGTTCCTGTCTTTGTGTTCCTGTCTCTGTGTTCCTGTCTGCGTTCACTCACAGGTCTTTAATACTGTCACTTTGCGACTGTTGTCAGACTATCTTTGACAAGAACTCTCGTGGGTTTAGCACTTTGCAGGAAAATTGATGTTCGTTAGACTCTATTACTGCAAATACAAACAGGTGTTCTAACACACACACACACACACACACACACACACACAGGTAGGATGAAGCTCATGGCGCAGGGAGAGTGACCTAGTAGCGACCAGTGAAGAGGCGGGACCAGGAGCTGTGACTCGACCCCTGCAACCACAACTAGGTGAGTACACACACACACACACATAGATGAGTACACAAAGATACAGAGACAGGAAGGTTCTGTTCAGTAGACAGGAAAGTCGCTAGTTTGAGGATAAATATTGATTTGTGGTCAAGTGGGAAGGGAAGAGGAAGAGGGGATGGGAGAGGAAGGAGGGCGAAAAATGGAGGATACGGGGGAGGAGAAGGGAATTGAGGTCAGTGTAGGTCAGCATGTGAGGCGGGGGAGGTGGGGAGGGGAGGGGAGGGTAGAGAGTAAAGAGGGAAGGGATGGGGATGGAAGATAGAGGGAGGGATGGGACTGGGGAGGATAAGAGAGGGGTGAGAAGAGAGAAAGTGGGAAGGAGAGATAATGCCCCTCGTCTCAGTCTTGTTAGTGAGAGGGATAATTGAAAATTTTATATACACATATACTGTGTATATGTATACACACACACACACACACACACACACACACACACACACACACACACACACACACACATATATATATATGAGGTGACTGCGTCACTGTGTTCACCACTGATACTTGTTGATCTCTCATAACAACAGCCAAGTAATGACAAAAACACAAAAAAACAGAAAAATGGCTCATTCTTCAGACAATCGAATCCATTGTTGGTAACAAACAAAAGCAGTCTGTTAGCGGAGATGTGATACAATGTTGTTTATGTCTCGCAAAGAACGAAAAAAATACATTAGAGGAGGCATCCAAAAATTGTTTTTATGAGAAATTATTTTTTTATCCATAACCTGAATACCTACTATAGTCTAGAGCCAAGTGCATTCATGTTCAGAAAATGTTTGAATGTTTTAGGACGCTGTAAAAATCAAAATCAAAGCATTCTGAGCTCAAATGGAAAACAGTACTTTTCAAAGTGATATAGACGAGTTTTTTTGACATAGTTCATTATGTGCACTGCACACATTGTCCACAAATAAAGACAAATCAATTCTAGTATCACATGTTGACACGGAACTTTCAGGCCAATAACCGTATGAGTGGAAAAGAGGAGCAATTGAAAGGTTGCAAGAAGCGGAGACAAACCGAATGAATATTACTGGAACAGCTGTGTTTATAAACAGCGGCAGAACTTGCAGCAGTAGCAACTGCAGCAGCAGCAGCAGCAGCAGCAGCAGCAGCAACGAAGAACTGGGGATATCAAAAACTCTTCCAACATCACCCAAACAAGGATTGTCCAGTGAACCTAAACACGGAAAAAATTATGGCAGTGCAGTTCTTATATTGTCAGCTGCTGCTGCTGTTGTTGTTGTTGTTGTTGTTGTTGTTGTTGTTGTTGTTGTTGTTGTGGGTGTTGGTGGTGCTGCTGGTGCTACTACTGCTGCTGCTGCTACTGCTGCTACTGCTGCTGCTACTACTGCTGTTATTGCTGCTGCTGCTACTGCTGCTGCTACTACTGCTGTTATTACTGCTGCTGCTACTGCTGCTACTGGTGCTACTGGTGCTGCTGCTGCTGCTGCTACTGCTACTGGTGCTGCTACTGCTGCTGCTGCTCCTACTACTGCTGCTGCTGCTACTACTGCTGCTGCTACTGCTACTACTGCTGCTGCTACTGCCTCTCAAGGACATAACCTTGACAGTGTCCTTCTCAGCAGAATTACGCGGCAGAGGAAAAACAATAGACACTCATAAAAATTGCTTATGCCATGAAGCAAACATTCGATGCTAATACTGATGCTGCTAGTCACTGGAATAGTCAAGAATAAGTCATAATACCGCAGGTGGAACAACTCACCAAAATAACCTCACTTAGGAGAGAAACCTGTGTATTTCTAAGTACTAAATAGTGTATTATTTCTTAGAATTATTAATTAGGTTTGAAATGAAGCTAAGAAGCAATGAAGAACTGTGGTGAATACGAAATATTCCCGTTTAAGGTAAAGAAGAAACCAATCTTCTAGTTAGAACAGACAGCCAATCGTAAACTAAAAAGTAGACACGTCTCAAACAGCCAACCCTATGCTCATCAAAATATTTATTTTGTGTCTATAATATGTCGACAATTAACACAGTCTTGATAATGCAGTGTAGCACTGCATCGTGATGATATAATGTGGAGTAGTATGCTACTAGGTGATGTGTGTGGCAGAGACGAGGGCGGACTACTGAGTGAGGTACAGAAGGAGGACAAAGAGGAAGTGGACGGTAGCCAGACGTGTCTGGAGTGGCACTCAACATTTTAAAGAGAAATTGCCTATATCAGCCACGACCCAACACATCCAGTTATGAATAAACAGAAGGCTGGACGAGAGGCTCGAACCGCGGTCCGTAAATTGACTGTCCGACGCTCTACTGTCCAGTTATCTAGAGACAGGGACACAGTGTAAGGTAACTGTGGACGTGTGTGAGTGAACCACACTTGATATACCCTAAGAAGATGGTGGTACTTCTTCGTGCTGGTAAGATTTCCTCTGTATGTATAAAGTCACTCGTGTTTGTAAGACATGACATGTCACAGAAGATGTGGATAACGAAGCAACTTCACCCAAGAAAAGAAACGTAAGCAAGTATTTTTGTTTATTTAACTATCTGTTGTCCACAGAGACTATATCTGAATGAACTTTACCGTCCATTCATTATTCCTACACGAGTATTCGGATGAATTATTGAGCGAGTTAATCACCGGGACTAGGGACTAGCTTGGTGATTAATTAGGTCCCTTTATGTGGGTAATAACAAGACCAGTGAAGGACATCCTATGTGAGGACCTGTGGATGACTGCACCTTTTGAATTGCAACAGTCAAATAATTATTATCCAGCTGTGCAACATGGAAATGTAGTGTTTGTACCATATTTAAACCGGTTCATCCTGGACCGGATTTGGTAAATTTGGTTGGAAAATTAGTTTCACACATTGCAAATACCGAAGCAACATAAAGACCAGCTTTGGTGATTTCCTGAGGAAGGAATACCTAAGCAATGTCTTAGGAATGTGTGAATAATTTGCAATAGCTGATATAGGATGTTTAGACGACTTGGACCTGTTCGACAGTGTGCAGGTCACGCGTGTCGACACCATTGTCAGTAATACTGGCTTTCAAGACGGAGCTTGTACAATCCTTGACAACAAGCTGGACAAACACCTCCTTGAGCTAGCATGCCGTCACCATACCAACGAAATTGCTGTGTCACACGTCTTCTACGGTGCCACGGTACTACCACCTTCAACAATGCCACGGTGCTATCATCTTCTACAGTGCCACGGTAATATTACCTTCTACAGTGCCAGGGTATTACCATTTTCTACAGTGCCACGATGCTACCACCTTCTACAGTGCCACGGTGAAACTACTTTCTAAAGTGCCATGGTGTTACCACCTACAGTGCCACGGTACTACCATCTTATACAGTGCCAGGGTGCAATCTCCTTGTACAGTGCCAGGGTGCTACCACCTTGTACAGTGCCAGGGTGCTACCACCTTGTACAGTGCCAGGGTGCTACCACCTTGTACAGTGCCAGGGTGCTACCACCTTGTACAGTGCCAGGGTGCTATCACCTTGTAAAGTGCCAGGCTGCTACCACCTACAGTGCCAGGGTGCTATCACTTTCAACAATGCCACGGTATTACCATCTTGTACAGTGCCAGGGTGCTACCACCTTGTACAGTGCCAGGGTGCAATCACCTTGTACAGTGCCAGGGTGCTACCACCTTGTATAGTGCCAGGGTGCTACCACCTACAGTGCCAGGATGCTACCACCTACAGTGCAAGGGTGCTACCACCTACAGTGCCAGGGTGCTACCACCTAGTGCTAGGGTGCTACCACCTACAGTGCCAGGGTGCTACCACCTTGAACAGTGCCAGGGTGCTACCACCTTGTACAGTGCCAGGGTGCTACCACCTTGTACAGTGCCAGAGTGCTACCACCTACAGTGCCAGGGAGCTACCACCTTATACAGTGCCAGGCTGCTACCACCTACAGTGCCAGGGTACTAAAACCTTGTACAGTGCCAGGGTGCTACCACCTTGTACAGTGCCAGGGTGCTACCACCTACAGTACCAGGGTGCTATCACCTACAGTGCCAGGGTGCTACCACCTAGTGCTAGGGTGCTACCACCTACAGTGCCTGGGGTGCTACCATCTACAGTGCCAGGGTGCTACCACCTACAGTGCCAGGGTGCTACCACCTACAGTGCCAGGGTGCTACCACCTTCAGTGCCAGGGTGCTACCACCTACAGTGCCAGGGTGCTACCACCTACAGTGCCAGGGTGCTACTACCTACAGTGCCAGGGTGCTACCACCTACAGTGACACGGTGCAACCACCGTGTACGTTGAATACTTCATTCTACAACATGTAGGAGAGTGAATCCTTCATTCTACAACATGTAGGAGAGTGAAATCAGAGTTGATTAAAAAAAACGAGAATGAATAAAACACGAAACACTAAATAATGGTTTTAAAAAAGCAGACGACGAGATAAAAAAAACAGATCTTTTAGCCAAAAAATTATGGACCCAAGGCAAAAAAATTTTGCTTGGATTGTAAGGAGCAATTAATCAGTCCAAAATGATGAGGATTTAATAACTTTTAGAAAACAGATCCAGAATGAGTCTCTAGCAAAATTATTTTTATTTTTGGAAAAAGAGCAGACTATCTGAAAGCCAAAATAAAAAAAGTAATCTAGAATGGTGGGAAAAAAAATCACTCAAAAAAAGGAAATGTTTGTTATGGATTCATTGCCTGTGGTTCTTTGACGAGTCTCGTTTTCTATGGGTTCTTTGAGTGCCCCATTGACGAGTCCCGTTTTCTGTTTTCTTTGCGTGTGGCCTTGTGATGAGCCCCGTTTTCTATGTGCTTGTTGCATGTGCCAACTTGACGAGTCCCGTTTTCTGTGGATTTATTGCATGTGGCAACTTGATGAATTCCATTTTCTGTGGATTTGTTGAATGTGGCAACTTGATGAATCTCATTTTCTATGAACTTGCAGCATGTAGCACTTACTGGTGTCCCGTTTTCTATGGATTCGAAACACTCTCTCTGATGAGTCCCGTTTTCTATGGACTCGATATGTGAGCCGTTTTCTAAATGACTGTGAAAATTATATTAGCTGAGGCGAGTGGAAAACATATCGGCAGAACCCAACATGATGATGGAAGCTGGATTAGATTTCCAGCTAGCTGACAGATAGATCGGATAGACAGATAAATAGATAGAAACTGCACGTTTCAAAGTTAATAATTACCACCACCAACCCTCCTACCCCTGCCCCTCTCCCCCCCACTCCCCACCCCCCAACCCGTCCTCTCCCACTCCCCAACCCCACCAACCTCCCTCACCACCCAACCGTCTCTCCACCACCACCCCAACCCCGTCCTCTCCACCACCACCCCCAACCCCGTCATCTCCACCACCACCACCAACCCCGTCCTCTCACCACCACCACCAACCCGTCCTCTCCACCACCACCCCAACCCCGTCCTCTCCACCACCACCCCCAACCCCGTCCTCTCCACCCCACCCCAACCCCGTCCTCTCCACCCCCAACCCGTCCTCTCCACCACCACCCCCAACCCCGTCCTCTCCACCCCCACCCCCAACTTCGTCCTCTCCACTCCCACCCCCAACCCCGTCCTCTCCACCACCACCACAACCCCGTCCTCTCCACCCCCACCCCCAACCCCGTCCTCTCCACCCCACCCCAACCCCGTCCTCTCCACCCCACCCCCAACCCCGTCCTCTCCACCCCCCAACCCCGTCCTCTCCACCCCCACCCCCAACCCGTCCTCTCCACCCCCACCCCAACCCCGTCCTCTCCACCCCCACCCCAACCCCGTCCTCTCCACCTCCATCCCCAACCCCGTCCTCTCCACCCCACCCCCAACCCCGTCCTCTCCACCTCCACCACCAAGTCTAACCCAACCCGTCCTCTCCACCCCCCCCAACCCCGTCCTCTCCACCCCACCACCAACCCCGTCCTCTCCACCCCACCACTAACCAACAATAACAATTATAATAATAATAACAATAATAATAATAATAGCAATAATAATAACACTTGACAAAATTTTCATTACAGCTGTTGTTAATGATAAAGGCTTCTGGTGTAGCAATATATGACATCAAACATCCAAGACTCAGGGCCGAGGGAGGGGATGAGGGGAGGGTGGAAGCAGGGGAGGGGGACGGGAAGTAGGGGAGGGGGATGGGTAGGTTGTTAGTGACACCTTCCTCCAATAATTCAATGTTTCCTAATTACCAATGATTGATGCTCCTGCAACGCGGCACTCTGACAATCAACTGCAAAAGTGAATTTCAAAATAAATCTAACAGAACGAAGTGATGTTTACACTAAACCTTGACGGGTGACCAAAGTTTACCGAGACAGGATCTATGTTTTTCCAAAGTTTTCCTATGCGACCTCTCTCTCTCTCTCTCTCTCTCATATATATATATATATATATATATATATATATATATATTTGTAACCACGAACAAGTTGTATTTAATCAATAACAACACTGCGGCTAGCCGAGGATTCGAACCCATGTTGTTTTAGCCCTCCTCATGGGCGAAAATTCTACGACGCTCTAAGCCACGGGACCATACAATCCTAGGGTTGTATGGTCCCGTGGTTAAGCGTCGTGAATTTTCGCTCACTATGAGGTGCGCTAAAGCAACATGGGTTCAAATCTTCGACTAGTCACAGTGTTGATATATATATATATATATATATATATATATATATATATATATATATATATATACAGAGAAAGATGCAGCCAGCAGGAACTCAATACTGCTACTGGGGATGGTCAATATTTCCAGGCAGCACTCTTATCCGCTCAGCCACAAATGCCACATAAGCTGGTCAGCCTGGTTCACAAGCCATGTTTCTTTCCCAGCCCGGGCACGTCAGTGAGCCTCAAACATGGATTCAAGCTAGTTCAATCTCCTATTGTATGTTCTGTTCTCAAGCGATTTTTATATCAATGCACCACGCAGAAATAAGTGGGTATATACAGAGAAAGATGGCAGTCAGCAGGACTCGATACTGCTACTGGGAAGCTTGACCGTCCCCAGTAGCAATATCGAGTCCTGAGATCTTTCTCTGTATATACTCGCTTGTTTCTGCGTGGTGCATTGTATATATATATATATATATATATATATATTTTATATATATATATATATATATATATATATATATATATATATATATATATATATTATTGTAACCACGAACGAGTGGTATTGATCAATAACAACACTGCACTAGCCAAGGACTCGAACCCACGTTGTAATGGCCCGCCTCATGGTGAGCCAGAACTGCGTGACGCCTTAAACCACATGACCACCCAATCCTACAAGAATGGCGCTGCCAGCAGAGCTAGCTGTTTTACCGCCATCCGAGGACATTCGGTGTTGTGGGAGGTTCTAGGCTAATTTTAATTCTCATCCCTGTTTGGGGTACTAGTCCACTCTGCTGGCTGCGCCATTCTTGTAGGATTAGGTGGTCATGTATATTAATGACTTGTTAAATAACAGGTAAATACAAAGAAAATACACATAAACGTTCTTAATGATGGTGAAGATGAAAATGTAAATTATTATTATTATTATCACGGGGGAGCTTTAAACCTGTAGGGATTATACAGCGCCTGTGTAGTGGTGGGGGGGGGGATGGAAGGCCTTCACGGTCAATTCAGGGAACTGGAGTACAGATATAATTCCCAAGATCAAGAGCCCCTTCACCAGCATCATGGAGCCTCCCTTGAGGGGTGAAAACGTAAAGAATGATAATTTTCCCCTAGTGTGGGTTGAGTGCTGACCAGTGTGGTGGTGGACGACACAAGTTTCTGTACGACACAGTGTCAGGTTTGTGTCATTATCTTTCTCAAGACGAGGCAGTGGAGAGGCATCTTCCAGTTATCACATGTAAACCACTATCCTAATTTGTTAAATAAAAATTGTAAATTGGGACTTAACACTGCCGTCTAACACTACAGATCTTGCTTTGAGGGAATTACACCAGCATGTAAAGTTTGAAGCCGTTCACGCGAGGCATTTTCGATTTATCATGCAGGAAAATACCTTCCAAGTAATGTGGTAAAACAGAAGTGGCTTTCTCACGTTATCACAGGCAAACTATTGCTCTATTTACCAGTATAAAAATGGCAGATTTGCACCTACTCGCCCATTAACACTTCGAGCTTTTCTTTAGTTGATATACATCAAAGCTGAAAGTTTGAAGCCGATCAGAAGAGGCGTTCTCGAGTTATAAACAAAAACATTGGATAAATTAGACACATATGCAACACTTGGGTATCTTTAATGAGTAAGAGTTTCGCCACACAGTGGCTTCATCAGTCCATACAAAGGAGAATGGTGAAGAACAGGAGGATTTTGAGGTAATCAGTCCCTCAGCCTTGAACCTTTAGTGGATACAGCTGATTTGAATACAGGGAATTCTTCACTTGCCTAACCTTTAGGCATGACCTACTTCCACATTTGTCAAATGTGACACCACCTACGACTGCTGCACCTCACCTGTCTACAGTATATAAGTCACATCTCCACACATATGCTGTATTCTTTTCAAGATTGATGGACTGATTACATCGACTCAAGGCTGAGGGACTGATTACCTCAAACTCCTCCTGTTCTTCACCATTCTCCTTTGTATGGACTGATGAAGCCACTGTGTGGCGAAACGTTTCCTCATTAAAGATACCCAAGTGTTGTACATGTGTCTAATTTATCAACTTGTTGGTTCTAAGAACCATTCATCTACAAAAGCATTGGAGCAAGAAAAACATTAAATTTAGACTTCCACAATAAAGTAGTATCTCTTCAGGGATACCTTATAATAATAATAATAGTAATAATAATAATAATAATAATAATAATAATAATAATAATAATAATAATAACAGTAATAATTATTAGCAATAATTATTATTTTTATAATAATAATAATAATAATAAATAATAATAATTATTAATAATTATTATTGTTAATAATGATAATTATTATTCACACACAACCCGCACATATAAAAAAGACAGGAGCTTACGGCGACGTTTCGGTCCGACTTGGACCATTTACAAAGTCACACTAACACAAAGGACAGGTAGAAGGGGTATTTATAGGCAGGCAGACAGGAAGGGCACAAGAAAGTGGTGGAGGGGTAATACTACCACTACTACCTCCATTATTACCCCTCCACCACTTTCTTGTACCCTCCCCTGTCTGCCTGCCTATAAATACCCTTTCTACCTGTCCTTTGTGTTAGTGTGACTTTGTAAATGGTCCAAGTCGGACCGAAACGTCGTCGTAAGCTCCTCTCTATTTTATATGTGCGGGTTGTGTGTATATTGTTCCAGTCACGGTATTGTGCCTTTTTTTGTTAATAATTATTATTATTATTTCTTATTCGTTTCCTTCTTCTTCTTCTTCTTCTTCTTCTTCTTCTTCTTCTTCTTCTTCTTATTCTTCTTCTTCTTCTTCTTCTTCTTCTTCTTCTTCTTCTTCTTCTTCTTCTTCTTCTTCTTCTTCTTCTTCTTCTTCTTCTTCTTCTTCTTCTTCTTCTTCTTCTTCTTCTTCTTCTTCTTCTTCTTCTTCTTCTTCTTCTTCTTCTTATAAGAAGCGTTAAGACGGGGCAGACCTGGTTTATAAACACATGAGAATATTTTCCGTAGTTTGCCTTTCAAAAAAAAAAAATAATAATTGGTGTAAAGTAAGACTTCCTGGACTCACACTCTCATTCTTCCACTTCTTACTTAAATCTCTCTCCTAGTCGTCCGGGTTTTGAGCGATACATCTCACCGGCTGCCTGTCATCCGGGCCGAGCGTACTACCACCGGCTGACTGGTCGTCCGGGCCGCATCACCACCGGCTGCCTGGTCATCCGAGCCGTGTACACACGGCCGCCTGGTCGTCGGGTCGAGCGATACACCACCGGCCGCCTGGTCGCCGGGTCAAGCGATACACCACGTCTGCTGTAAAGTAAGACGGGCTCCTGGGACTCAACACTCACACTCCCACTTACTAAATCCGGCTGACTGGTCGTCCGGGTCGAGCAATACACCACCGGCTGACTGGTCGTCCGGGTCGAGCAATACACCACCGGCTGGCTGGTCGTCCGGGCCGAGCGATACACCACCGGCTGCTGGTCGTCCGGGACGAGCGATACACCACCGGCTGGCTGGTCGTCCGGGTCCGAGCGATACACCACCGGCTGCCTGGTCGTCCGGGCCGAGCGATACACCACCGGCTGCCTTGCTGCCGGTGTGTTTAGTTGCATATTTGTCTATCAATTGCCTGCTCTAGGCTTTTCAATGGCCGAAATTAATTACGAGAGTTTTGAAATATAATTCTGGCTCATTTGAAATGTAATAATGACGATTATTTTTGTTGTTTGCAGCGCACGTGTGCTAAAAAATGTAACTGATTACGTTTCTGCTTCTCTGATGAATAACTCTGGTTATTAATAGTGATGTTATTAATGTAATAATAGTGATGTTATTAATGTAATAATAGTGATGTTATTAATGTAACAATGGTGATGTTATTAATGTAACAATAGTGATGTTATTAATGTAACAATGGTGATGCTATTAATGTAACAATGGTGATGTTATTAATGTAACAATGGTGATGTTATTAATGTAACAATGGTGATGTTATTAATGTAACAATAATGATGTTATTAATGTAACAATAGTGATGTTATTAATGTAACAATAGTGATGTTATTAATGTAACAATAGTGATGTTATTAATGTAACAATAGTGATGTTATTAATGTAACAATAGTGATGTTATTAATGTAACAATAGTGATGTTATTAATGTAACAATAGTGATGTTATTAATGTAATAATAGTGATGTTATTAATGTAATAACAGTAATAATACTGGTTAAAATAAAAGTAAATAAAAAAGAATATGTTTGAGTAATAAAATCAGCAGCGACTCCAACAACAGTGAAACACAGTGAAATATAGTGAACCACAGTGAAACACAGTGAAACACAGTGAAACACAGTGAAATATAGTGAACCACAGTGAAACACAGTGAAACACAGTGAAATATAGTGAACCACAGTGAAACACAGTGAAACACAGTGAAACACAGTGAAACACAGTGAAATATAGTGAACCACAGTGAAACACAGTGAAGCACAGTGAACCACAGTGAAACATAGTGAAACACAGTGAAGCACAGTGAAACACAGTGAAACATAGTGAACCACAGTGAAACATAGTGAAGCACAGTGAAACATAGTGAAACACAGTGAAACATAGTGAACCACAGTGAAACACAGTGAAACATAGTGAAACACAGTGAAACACAGTGAAGCACAGTGAAACATAGTGAAACACAGTGAAACATAGTGAAACACAGGCAAACACAGTGAAACATAGTGAAGCACAGTGAAACATAGTGAAACACAGTGAAACATAGTGAAACACAGTGAAACATAGTGAAACACAGTGAAACATAGTGAAACACAGTGAAACATAGTGAAACACAGTGAAACAATGAAACACAGGCAAACACAGGGAAACACAGTGAAGCACAGTGAAACACAATGAAATACAGGGAAACACAGGCAAACACGGAAACACAGAGAAACACAGGGAAACACAGGCAAACACAAGGAAACACAGTGAAGCACAGTGAAAACACAATGAAACAGTGAAATACAGTGAAACACAGTGAAACAGTGAAACACACGCAAACACAGTGAAGCACAGTGAAACAATGAAACACAGTGAAATGCAGTGAAACACAGTGAAACAGTGAAACACAGGCAAACACAGGGAAAAACAGTGAAGCACAGTGAAACACAATGAAACACAGGGAAACACAGGCAAACACGGAAACACAGAGAATCACATGAAACACATGCAAACACGGAAACACAGAGAAACACATGAAACACAATGAAACAAAGGCAAACACGGAAACACAGAGAAACACATGAAACACAGGCAAACAGGGAAACACAGGGAAACACACGGAAACACAGTGAAACACAGGCAAACACAAGGAAACACAGTGAAGCACAGTGAAACACAATGAAATACAGTGAAATACAGTGAAACACAGTGAAACAGTGAAACACAGGCAAACACAGGGAAAAACAGTGAAGCACAGTGAAACACAATGAAACACAGGGAAACACAGGCAAACACGGAAACACAGAGAAACACATGAAACACAGGCAAACACGGAAACACAGAGAAACACATGAAACACAGGGAAACACAGGGAAATAATGAACTGCGGAAAACATTAGTTTACTGGCTGTGTTTACCTTGTGAAATGTTTATATGTATTTATGCAGTGCAGTGTTGATGGGGTGAGGGGAGGGGGAGGAGGGAGGAAGGGAGGGGAAGGAGGGAGGAAGGGAGGGAAGGAGGGAGGAAGGGAGGGGAAGGAGTTAGGAAGGGAGGGGAAGGGGCTGGGAGGATAGGAGGGGAAATTGAGAGGGAGGGAGGAAGATTGATTGAGTGTTGACCAGTGTTGATCGTGGTGAGAGAAGCTTGTACCATCAGGACGAGCTCTGTGGAGGAGCTCTTGCTTCAGGTTACTTGGAGCTTGAGCGTGAGCTCAAGCTCCCCTTCCTTCACCACCTTCTCTGCAACACACCGGCCAGTCATACCCTTCCTTCACCTCATTCTCTGCAACACACCAAGCAGTCATACACTTCCTTCACCACATTCTCTGCAACACACCGGCCAGTCATACCCTTCCTTCACCTCATTCTCTGCAACACACCGGCATCATACCTTCCTTCACCTCATTCTCTGCAACACACCGGACAGTCATACCCTTCCTTCACTACATTCTCTGCAACACACCGGGCAGTCATACCCTTCCTTCACCACCTTCTCTGCAACACACCGGGCAGTCATACCCTTCCTTCACCACCTTCTCTGCAACACACCGGGCAGTCATACCCTTCCTTCACCTCATTCTCTGCAACACACCGGACAGTCATACCCTTCCTTCACCTTATTCTCTGCAACACACCGGACAGTCATACCCTTCCTTCACCTTATTCTCTGCAACACACCGGACAGTCATACCCTTCCTTCACCTCATTCTCTGCAACACACCGGGCACTCATACCCTTCCTTCACTACCTTCTCTGCAACACACCGAACAGTCATACACTTCCTTCACCTATTCTCTGCAACACACCGGGCAGTCATACCCTTCCTTCACCACCTTCTCTGCAACACACCGGCAGTCATACCCTTCCTTCACCTCATTCTCTGCAACACACCGGGCAGTCATACACTTCCTTCACCTTATTCTCTGCAACACACCGGACAGTCATACCCTTCCTTCACCTCATTCTCTGCAACACACCGGACAGTCATACCCTTCCTTCACCTCATTCTCTGCAACACACCGGACAGTCATACCCTTCCTTCACCTCATTCTCTGCAACACACCGGACAGTCATACCTTCCTTCACCTCATTCTCTGCAACACACCGGACAGTCATACCTTCCTTCACCTTATTCTCTGCAACACACCGGACAGTCATACCCTTCCTTCACCTATTCTCTGCAACACACCGGCAGTCATACCCTTCCTTCACCTCATTCTCTGCAACACACCGGGCACTCATACACTTCCTTCACCTCATTCTCTGCAACACACCGGACAGTCATACACTTCCTTCACCTCATTCTCTGCAACACACCGGACAGTCATACACTTCCTTCACCTCATTCTCTGCAACACACCGGACAGTCACCCTTCCTTCACCTATTCTGCAACACACCGGCACTCATACACTTCCTTCACCTTATTCTCTGCAACACACCGGACAGTCATACCCTTCCTTCACCTCATTCTCTGCAACACACCGGACAGTCATACCCTTCCTTCACCTCATTCTCTGCAACACACCGGGCACTCATACACTTCCTTCACCTCATTCTCTGCAACACACCGGACAGTCATACCCTTCCTTCACCTCATTCTCTGCAACACGCCGGACAGTCATACCCTTCCTTTAAAATGTGCAGGAAGGCCGCTAACAAGGATAACCTGACACTTTTATTCTAGCCACGACACTCGTACTAAGAGAGGAGTGCCTTCCTCTTCAAGGACACTCACATTTCCAGCACGGAATCTCTGAAGGAGGGTCTGTACCTCCATCATTCAATCCACCATTCGCCTCCACTTCCACTCCCTCTATTTAACCAGGCCTGCAGACTACCCTGCACGCCACTATCACTGTGACCACCACTAAAAGAACTTAGGTCCCCCGTATGGTGATCTGGATGACAACACTATCCGGGCTCACAGTAGCGGTAATATCAACATGGCAACTGTAGCCGATGCTTCCGTCAAAGACCTCACTAAGATATAGCTCTCTATCTGTCTGCCGTGCAGTGTCACAGAAGGACATTGGAAAAACTGGGAGGAACATCTTGTACAAGCTAAGTAAGCACAATACGCACGCATTAGGAATGACCAGAAGAATCCTTTTTGAATCCACAGAGACGCCGAAGGCCGCGTCGTGAGATGGAGAGACGCCCAGATATCTTTAGTGAGTTTGAATTAAAGACGTGTCGGTTGTTTAAAACCTCTCTAATCTTAGTTTCTAACACAACCGAGCAGGTAGCTACATCATCTCCTCCACCGTGACCCATTATTCTTGATGAAGCTTTGCTACGCCCACATTCCAACTTGACCTAGCATAACCTTAAACCTGACCTAATACTCTTACCTCACAAGTGCCTCGGTTTTACATAGTATGTATCGTAGCAATGAACAAGTTCCTAGCAACTAAACGTTTCCTAATGAAATTTTAAGCGTTTGCTGACGTGTGTGTTTTCTCAGCTTGCTGGTCTCTTGTACCGGTAGTTACTACCTGACTACGTTGAATGTCTGAGTTATGGATGACATGTTTGCGCTATTCGTGTATAAATTTATTGTCAAGAATGTCACTGTAATATGACGTGTGCCACTGTAATATGACGTGTGTCACTGTAATGTGACGCGTGTCACTGTAATGTGACGTGTGTCACTGTAATGTGACGTGTGTCACTGTAATGTGACGTGTGCCTCTGGGATGGTATACAGGTAAAGATGGTATACTGTATACTGTAAAGAAACCAGACACTAACCAATACACAACAGCAGTGGAATGTACCACATGAAGTACTACAGTGTACGTCTTGTAGTACTAAACAGTGTATCTCCTACAATACTACAGTGTACCTCCTACAGTACTACAGTGTACCTCCTACAATACTACAGTGTACCTTCTACAGTACTACAGTGTACCTCCTACAGTACTACAGTGTAAAAAAAAAAAAAAAAAAAAAAAAAAAAAAATGTTGTTTCCTCAGACTTCAGGTCTCTTGTACCAGTGTACTACCTGACTACGTTGAATGTCTGACTTATGGATGACATGTTTGCGCTATTCGTGTATAAATTTATTGTGAAGAATGTCACTGTAATATGACGTGTGTCACTGTAATGTGACGCGTGTCACTGTAATATGACGTGTGTCATTGTAATGTGACGTGTGTCACTGTAATGTGACGTGTGCCTCTGGGATGGTATACAGGTAGTTTACTGTAAAGAAACCAGACACTAACCAATACACAACAGCAGTGGAATGTACCACATGAAGTACTACAGTGTACGTCTTGTGGTACTAAACAGTGTATCTCCTACAGTACTACAGTGTACCTCCTACAATACTACAGTGTACCTGCTACAATACTACAGTGTACCTCCTACAGTACTACAGTGTACCTCCTACAGTACTACAGTGTACCTCCTACAGTACTACAGTGTACCTCCTACAGTACTACAGTGTACCTCCTACAGTACTACAGTGTACCTCCTACAGTACTACAGTGTACCTCCTACAGTACTACACAATACCATGACTGGAACAATACACAAACATCTCGTGCACAGGAGACTTAAACTTATGACAACGTTTCGGTCCACCGTGTACCATTAACCAGTCACTATTCACTACACTGCAACATTTCACTCACCTCGCCTCTTCCTCTCCCACAAGTACCTCTACGTGATGCGCACTTTTCGTTCTTTGTATAAGTGGATAACCACTCACACACTGAAACGTCGTTGCAATAAACGCTCCTGAAACGTCTCTTCGCTGTCGTCTGCTCTACGTCATTTAGATGCAACTTATGTCATTCCATTACGTCTTTCTCTTCCCTGACCCAGCTAGACACTACTTCTTGTTATTGTGGGGAGAAAAATAAGGTTGAATGACTGGGTTTAATGTTGTTAAGAGGAATGAGTGAGTTAATTATGTTAATGAAGCGGCCTGCCTCTTCTTGTTTACCAGATCCTGTTGCTGAGTGAATACCCATTAACACGGGAGAAGACTTCATCAGCGGCGGGGAGTGTGTTCGGGCAACACTTGACGCAGGTCAAAGGTCACGAAGAACACAGTGTTTGCACACACACACACACACAAGTGGAGAGGGGAGCAGTAATAGGAAGGGAGAAACGAAACTACAAAAGGGGGAACTACACAGGCATGAGGAACTTCCTACAAGACGTTCAGTGGGAGAAAGAATTGGCAGGAAAACCAGTAAAAGAAATGATGGAATATGTGACAACCAAATGCAAAGAGACAGAGGAGAGGTTTGTCCCCAAGGGAAACAGAAGTAATGGGAAGACCAGAACGAGTCCTTGGTTCACCTAAAGGCAAAAACTAAGTGCGCTAGAGAATGGAAAAGGTACAGAAGACAAAGGACCCAGGAAAATAAAGAGATTAGCCGAAGAACCAGAAACGAATATGCACAGGTAAGAAGGGATGCTCAGCGACAATACGAAAATGATATAGCATCAAAAGTCAAGTCTGACCC
Source organism: Cherax destructor (assembly GCA_009830355.1). NCBI lineage: Eukaryota > Metazoa > Arthropoda > Malacostraca > Decapoda > Parastacidae > Cherax > Cherax destructor. The sequence goes on along the minus strand of WNWK01005537.1, from coordinate 30,376 downwards.
AAAGCTGTTGTACAGCCACATCAAGAGGAAAACAACAGTCAAGGACCAGGTAATCAGGCTGAGGAAGGAAGGTGGGGAGTTCACAAGAAACGACCAAGAGGTATGTGAGGAGCTCAACATGAGATATAAAGAAGTATTTACAGAGGAGACAGGAAGGACTCCAGGAATTCAGAATAGGGAGGTATACCAACAAGTGCTGGATGAAATACACACAACCAAGGAGGAGGTGAAGAATCTGTTATGTGAACTCGATACCTCAAAAGCGGTGGGACCTGACAACATTTCTCCGTGGGTCCTTAGAGAGGGAGCAGAGATGTTGTGTGTGCCACTAACAAAAATCTTCAGAACTTCCATTGAAACTGGGCAACTACCTGAGGTGTGGAAGATGGCAAATGTAGTCCCAATTTTTAAGAAAGGAGACAGACACGAGGCATTAAACTACAGACCTGTGTCACTGACGTGTATAGTATGCAAAGTCATGGAGAAGATCATCAGGAGGAGAGTGGTGTAGCACCTAGAAAGACACAAGCTTATAAACGACAACAAACACGGTTTCTGGGAAGGAAAATCCTGTGTCACAAACCTACTGGAGTTTTATGACAAGGTAACAGAAGTAAGACACAAGAGAGAGGAGTGGATAGACTGCATTTTCTTGGACTGCAAGAAGGCGTTCGACACAGTTCCTCACAAGAGGTTAATGCAAAAGCTAGAGGATCAGGCACACGTAACAGGAAAGGCACTGCAATGGATCAGAGAATATCTGACAGGGAGGCAACAACGAGTCATGGTACGTGACGAGGTGTCAGAGTGGGCACCTGTGACGAGTGGGGTTCCACTAGGGTCAGTCCTAGGACCTTTACTGTTTTTGGTATATGTGAATGACATAATGGAAGGGATAGACTCAGAAGTGTCCCTGTTTGCAGATGATGTGAAGTTAATGAGAAGAATTAAATCAGTTGAGGATCAGGTAGGACTACAAAGAGACCTGGACAGGCTACAAGCCTGGTCCAGTAAATGGCTCCTTGAATTTAACCCTGCCAAACGTAAAGTCATGAAGATCGGGGAAGGGCAAAGAAGACCGCAGACAGAGTATAATCTAGGTGGCCAAAGACTCAAACCTCACTCAAGAAAAGATCTTGGGTGAGTATAATACCAAGCACATCTCCTGAGGCACACATCAATCAGATAACTGCTGCAGCATAGGGGCTGGCAAACCTAAGAATAGCGTTCCAATACCTCACTAAGGAATCGTTCAAGATTCTGTACACCTATACGTCAGGCCCATACTGGAGTATGCAGCACCAGTTTGGAACCCACACCTGGTCAAGCACGTCAGGAAATTACAGAAAGTGCAGAGGTTTGCAACAAGACTAGTCCCAGAGCTAAGGGGATTGTCCTACTAAGAAAGGTTAAGGGAAATCGGCCTGATGACACTAGAGGACAGGAGGGTTAGGGGAGACATGATAACGACATATAAAATACTGCGAGGAATAGATAAGGTGGACAGAGACAAGATGTTCCAGAGTCAAAGGGATGTTAGGAAGTATTTCTTCAGTCATAGAGTTGTCAGGAAGTGGAATAGCGTAGAAAGTGACGTAGTGGAGGCAGGAACCATACATAGTTTTAGGACGAGGTTTGATAAAGCTCATGGAGCAGGGAGAGAGAGGACCTAGTAGCAATCAGTGAAGAGGCGAGGCCAGGAGCTATGACTCGACCCCTGCAACCACAAATAGGTGAGTACAAATAGGTGAGTACAAATAGGTGAGTACACACACACACACACACACACACACACACACACACACACACACACAGTGAACTTCAATTCACGACGCTAACGGAATTGTGTTGAATTTTATGATGAGCTGGACCATAGTGGGCCATTCAACCCAGTGTTGTAGGCTTGACCCTCCGTCCACTAATCACAGCCCCATCTTTGAATAGTTACGCTACTAGAAGAACAAAGAGAAAGAGAAGAGAGAGAGAGAGAGAGAGAGAGAGAGAGGGGGGACTTACTCACAACATACAAGATACCAAGACAAAAAAAAATATAGATAAATCTAGAAGGAGGTAACACATGCTCAAACTGATTTCACAGATGACACTGACAGGTGTCTGGCAACACCTGCACCGCCTCAGTGTACTAGAACAACACTGCAGAGTGAGAAAGGAAGAACAGAAACCATACGCAGCTTCAAACAAAGGTATAACTACAGATACTCGTCAAGGATTGCCTGTCTTAATGCCGGCTCAGGGCTCTTGATCAAAGCAAATGGCGTGTATCCTTCTCTTCCTCGGATCAAACCAAATTAGTTTCTATTTACCCAAGCCCTGTATGACCCAAAAGGACTTAACCATTCCCCATAAATATAATAATAACAACAACAATAATAATAATAATAATAATAACAATAACAATAATAATAATAATATTATTAATAATAATGACAACACGAACAACAACAGCAGCAACAACAACAACAATAATTATAATAAAAAAATAATAATTATAATAATAACTATAATAATAATAATAATAAAAATAATAATAATAATAATAATAATAATAATAATAATAATAAAATAATAATAATAATAATAATAACAAAAACTACAACAACAAAAACAATAATAATAATAATAATAATAATAATAATAATAATAATAATAATAATAATAAGAAGAAGAAGAAGAAGAAGAAGAAGAAGAAGAGATAATATCGTCTAAGAGAAGGATAAAGAGAGACTTAAAAAAACGACTTAACTAATTAAAACAACATAATTAACCACTAATTACTAATTAACCAGAGCCACCCATCTTACCTCTCTTCCGGACTCCTTACCAACCTCTAACATCACCTACACACGCACCACTGCCACGTGTCAGCACCTGTAAGCACCACTGCCACGTGTCAGCACCTGTAAGCACCACTGCCACGTGTCAGCACCTGTAAGCACCACTGCCACGTGTCAGCACCTGTAAGCACCACTGCCACGTGTCAGCACCTGTAAGCACCACTGCCACGTGTCAGCACCTGTAAGCACCACTGCCACGTGTCAGCACCTGTAAGCACCACTGCACGTGTCAGCACTGTAAGCACCACTGCCACGTGTCAGCACCTGTAAGCACCACTGCCACGTGTCAGCACCTGTAAGCACCACTGCCACGTGTCAGCACCTGTAAGCACCACTGCCACGTGTCAGCACCTGTAAGCACCACTGCCACGTGTCAGCACCGTAGCACCACTGCACGTTCAGCACCTGAGCACCACTGCACGTGTCAGCACCTGTAAGCACCACTGCACGTGTCAGACCTGTAAGCACCACTGCCACGTGTCAGACCTGTAGCACCACTGCCAGTGTCAGCACCTGTAAGCACCACTGCCACGTGTCAGCACCTGTAAGCACCACTGCACGTGTCAGCACCTGTAAGCACCACTGCCACGTGTCAGCACCTGTAAGCACCACTGCCACGTGTCATGCACTGTAAGCACCACTGCCACGTGTCAGCACCTGTAAGCACCACTGCCACGTGTCAGCACCTGTAAGCACCACTGCCACGTGTCAGCACTAAACACCTCGTGTCAACCTGAAGCACCACTGCCACGTGTCAGCACCTGTAAGCACCACTGCACGTGTCAGACCTGTAAGCACCACTGCCACGTGTCAGTACCTGTAAGCACCACTGCCACGTGTCAGCACCTGTAAGCACCACTGCACGTGTCAGACCTGTAAGCACCACTGCCACGTGTCAGCACCTGTAAGCACCACTGCCACGTGTCAGCACCTGTAAGCACCACTGCCACGTGTCAGCACCTGTAAGCACCACTGCCACGTGTCAGTACCTGTAAGCACCACTGCCACGTGTCAGTACCTGTAAGCACCACTGCCACGTGTCAGCACCTGTAAGCACCACTGCCACGTGTCAACACCTGTAAGCACCACTGCCACGTGTCAGCACCTGTAAGCACCACTGCCACGTGTCAGCACCTGTAAGCACCACTGCCACGTGTCAGCACCTGTAAGCACACTGCCACGTGTCAGACCTGTAAGCACCACTGCCACGTGTCAGGACCTGTAAGCACCACTGCCACGTGTCAGCACCTGTAAGCACCACTGCCACGTGTCAGCACCTGTAAGCACCACTGCCACTGTCAGCACCTGTAAGCACCATGCTACGTGTCACACGTAGACCACTGCCACGTGTCAGCACTGTAAGCACCACTGCCGGGAAGGAGGTAGCCTGGTGGAAGGACCGTAGCACGTGAAGGTAAGGAGGGTGGGGGAAGGAGGGTGGGGGAGGAGGTGGTAGGAAGGAGGGTGGGGGAGGAGGTGGAAGGAGGGTGGGTGGAAGGAGGGTGGAGGAAGGGTGGAGTGGGGGGAAGGAGGGTGGGGGAAGGAGGGTGGGGGAAGGAGGGTGGGGAAGGAGGGTGGGGAAGGAGGGTGGGGAAGGAGGGTGGGGAAGGAGGTGAGGAGGGTGGGGAAGGAGGGTGGGGAAGGAGGGTGGGGAAGGAGGGGGGAGGAGGGTGGGGGAAGGAGGGTGGGGGAGGAGGAGGGGGAGGGTGGGGGGAGAGGTGGGGAGGAGGGTGGGGGAAGGAGGGTGGGGAAGGAGGGTGGGGAAGGAGGTGGGGAAGGAGGGTGGGGGAAGGAGGGTGGGGGAGGAGGGTGGGGGAAGGAGGGTGGGGAAGGAGGGTGGGAAGGAGGGTGGGGGAAGGAGGGTGGGGGTGGGGGTGGTGGTGGAGGGTGGGGGAAGGAGGGGGGGGTAGGGGGGTGGGGGTAGGAGGGTGGGGGAAGGAGGGTGGGGGAAGGAGGGCATATAAACGTAGATACATTGAGACTGCAAGAAAACGATAAAAAAGAAATCTGAAACGAATGAAAACATGAGAGGTGATGAGAGCAGTTACTGTATCACCCAGGATACTAGGAGGATACTAGAGGATACTAGAGGATACTAGGAGGATACTAGGAGGATACTAGAGGATACTAGGAGGATACTAGGAGGATACTAGAGGATACTAGGAGGATACTAGGAGGATACTAGAGGATACTAGGAGGATACTAGAGGATACTAGGAGGATACTAGAGGATACTAGAGGATACTAGGAGGATACTAGGAGGATACTAGAGGATACTAGGAGGATACTAGAGGATACTAGAGGATACTAGGAGGATACTAGGAGGATACTAGAGGATACTAGGAGGATACTAGAGGATACTAGAGGATACTAGGAGGATACTAGGAGGATACTAGAGGATACTAGGAGGATACTAGAGGATACTAGAGGATACTAGGAGGATACTAGGAGGATACTAGAGGATACTAGGAGGATACTAGAGGATACTAGGAGGATACTAGAGGATACTAGGAGGATACTAGAGGATACTAGGAGGATACTAGGAGGATACTAGAGGATAGTAGGAGGATATTAGAGGATACTAGGAGGATACTAGAGGATACTAGAGGATACTAGGAGGATAGTAGGAGGATAGTAGGAGGATATTAGAGGATACTAGGAGGATACTAGAGGATACTAGAGGATATTAGGAGGATAGTAGGAGGATAGTAGGAGGATAGTAGGAGGATACTAGAGGATACTAGGAGGATACTAGAGGATACTAGAGGATACTAGGAGGATACTAGAGGATACTAGGAGGATAGTAGGAGGATAGTAGGAGGATATTAGAGGATACTAGGAGGATACTAGAGGATACTAGAGGATATTAGGAGGATAGTAGAGGATACTAGGAGGATAGTAGGAGGATACTAGAGGATACTAGAGGATACTAGGAGGATACTAGAGGATACTAGAGGATACTAGGAGGATACTAGAGGATACTAGGAGTATAGTAGAGGATACTAGAGGATACTAGGAGGATAGTAGGAGGATAGTAGGAGGATATTAGAGGATACTAGGAGGATACTAGAGGATACTAGGAGGATACTAGAGGATACTAGGAGGATACTAGGAGGATAGTAGGAGGATACTAGAGGATACTAGGAGGATACTAGAGGATACTAGAGGATACTAGGAGGATAGTAGGAGGATACTAGAGGATACTAGAGGATACTAGGAGGATACTAGAGGATACTAGAGGATACTAGGAGGATAGTAGGAGGATACTAGAGGATACTAGGAGGATACTAGAGGATACTAGGAGGATACTAGGAGGATAGTAGGAGGATAGTAGGAGGATATTAGAGGATACTAGGAGGATACTAGAGGATACTAGAGGATATTAGGAGGATAGTAGAGGATACTAGGAGGATAGTAGGAGGATACTAGAGGATACTAGGAGGATAGTAGGAGGATACTAGAGGATAGTAGAGGATACTAGGAGGATAGTAGGAGGATACTAGAGGATACTAGGAGGATACTAGAGGATACTAGAGGATAGTAGAGGATACTAGAGGAACGTTGTAGTAGGTCAGATATTGGAAGGAGCTCAGACATGATCAAATAGCCACGAGATACAGGAAAGAAGAGAAGATAGGCCTTGCCACACGATGCATAACACACTCTCTGACCGCGGGTTCGAACCCCACCCGTGGTATGGTATTTTTTTTTATAACACACTCTGATTGGATAAGAGAAGTGAGAAACTATCTGAAGACCATATGGGCATATCAAGTGTAGAGAGACCAAGAACAAGGTCTCCTGAGTAGCAGTAAGGAGGCTGCCGGAATACAAAGAAACAACGAGGATCTACAACACTTCGCTAGACCCAGGAGACACGTTAGACATTCAGAACACCGAAGGTGTAGTACCCAGCTCCAGGAACAATGGCAAACTCTGCAACAATTGTTTATTTTGGATGAAGAACTTAGAGTATTATAGGACAATGCCCCTTTGAAGGGTGTGATGAATTGTTTATAGAGCTGCGGGAGTGAGACATACACGAGGTTGAAGGATTCAGAGGACACGTAGACATTTCCAGGAAGAAAGATAAATGATAGGCAGGAAGGGCAGGGGAGACATGAGAAGGTGCACAAACACAGGTGTTTCAGAAGAGGGAGGGATAAGGGGAACAAAGATTGATGATCGAGTAAATTGGACGAGGGCAAGGAATGAATATAAGAGACAGCAAGAGTAAATCTGTATCTTAATTCAAGAAATCGGTTATCCTCCTTGTGTAGAAAGTGAGAGATGATAACACATCAACCCATGAGAGGAGATATCTTTATAGCCAGCAACCTTAGCTCTCTATCTGGCCAATCGTCTAATCTATCTGACTTGCCAGTTACTTAAAATACTTGAGTAGCTAGTCACTTATGCTTGGGAATGGCCAGTCAACTCTCGGAATGACTAACGAGCTTCCGCCCCTTGTGTCAGAGTGCCACATTCTCAAGAGTAAAATTTCACCGTGTAATTAGAATGAATGAGTGGAGTGCCAGAACACAAGACTTATTGTGTAAGACTTATTGTGTAAGACGTGTTATGTGGTGCTGTCTAGTTGTGTCTCCGTAATCTAGTCTTAAATGTAAATGTGTTAAATCTATTTCACATTTAATGTACAAGCACTGTATTTACCACTTCCATAATTTAATCTTGCTAAACGGTTTTGTTGTATTTCTTCACGGATATTAATATGGTTACACTCCAACAATTCACTTATCTCAGCTGGATGTTCATGCCCACATGTCTCAAATCTTCCACACCTTCCTTCCATACATTTCTGGGACGTTTCTTGCACATTGTTGCACCCATCCCAGTTTTCCTCACCTTAATTAACCAACGTGCCTTGCTACATACTTTCTACATGACCAAACCATCTCTCCAACCCTCTCTTCTGCTTATACAGTCACATCATTTACTAATTTATTCCTTCCTCTTTCTCTACATTTATTTACACTAAATAGTGATCTAAAATCCGATTTTCAACTGCCTGCAGCCTAGTTGCAACATTTCTGATTCCTGCAGCCTTCTCCTAGTTGCAACATTTCTGATTCCTGCAGCCTTCTCCTAGTTGCAACATTTCTGATTCCTGCAGCCTTCTCCTAGTTGCAACATTTCTGATTCCTGCAGCCTTCTCCTAGTTGCAACATTTCTGATTCCTGCAGCCTTCTCCTAGTTGCAACATTTCTGATTCCTGCAGCCTTCTCCTAGTTGCAACATTCAAAGACTATGCCTCACACACATCCAGAATTGTTTCCACCATTTTACTCTTGCGCACGCGTCCTTCTTTTATTTATGCATTATTATTTTCTTCCCTTTCAACAGACACCTAAACACTTATAATTTTCTTTCCCTCATCAAATAAGTGAGTTACCTTCACCGTCGTGATACAGTCACCTGCTGACGTATTCACCGTCGTGATACAGTCACCTGCTGACGTATTCACCGTCGTGATACAGTCACCTGTTGACTTATTCACCGTCGTGATACAGTCACCTGTTGACTTATTCACCGTCGTGATACAGTCACCTGCTGACTTATTCACCGTCGTGATACAGTCACCTGCTGACTTATTCACCGTCGTGATACAGTCACCTGCTGACTTATTCACCGTCGTGATACAGTCACCTGTTGACTTATTCACCGTCGTGATACAGTCACCTGCTGACTTATTCACCGTCGTGATACAGTCACCTGTTGACTTATTCACCGTCGTGATACAGTCACCTGTTGACTTATTCACCGTCGTGATACAGTCACCTGTTGACTTATTCACCGTCGTGATACAGTCACCTGTTGACTTATTCACCGTCGTGATACAGTCACCTGCTGACTTATTCACCGTCGTGATACAGTCACCTGCTGACTTATTCACCGTCGTGATACAGTCACCTGTTGACTTATTCACCGTCGTGATACAGTCACCTGTTGACTTATTCACCGTCGTGATACAGTCACCTGCTGACTTATTCACCGTCGTGATACAGTCACCTGTTGACGTATTCACTGTCGTGATACAGTCACCTGTTGACGTATTCACTGTCGTGATACAGTCACCTGCTGACGTATTCACCGTCGTGATACAGTCACCTGCTGACTTATTCACCGTCGTGATACAGTCACCTGCTGACTTATTCACCGTCGTGATACAGTCACCTGTTGACGTATTCACCGTCGTGATACAGTCACCTGTTGACGTATTCACCGTCGTGATACAGTCACCTGTTGACGTATTCTCCGTCGTGATACAGTCACCTGTTGACGTATTCTCCGTCGTGATACAGTCACCTGTTGACGTATTCTCCGTCGTGATACAGTCACCTGTTGACGTATTCACCGTCGTGATACAGTCACCTGTTGACGTATTCACCGTCGTGATATAGTCACCTGCTGACGTATTCACTGCGTGATACAGTCACCTGCTGACGTATTCACCGTCGTGATACAGTCACCTGCTGACGTATTCACCGTCGTGATACAGTCACCTGCTGACGTATTCACTGTCAAGTATATAAATATCTTAATTACCTTAATACCTTAATTACCTTTATAGTTTTTCCTTCCGGTCTGACTTCTGTTCTTTCATAACCTAAAAATCTGAACACCAAGTTATAGAAGAAGCTTTCACTGGAACAACGTTGCTTTCACTGGAACAACGTTGCTTTCACTGGAACAACGTTGCTTTCACTGGAACAACGTTGCTTTCACTGGAACAACGTTGCTTTCACTGGAACAACGTTGCTTTCACTGGAGCAACGTTGCTTTCACTGGAACAACGTTGCTTTCACTGGAGCAACGTTGCTTTCACTGGAACAACGTTGCTTTCACTGGAACAACGTTGCTTTCACTGGAACAACGTTGCTTTCACTGGAACAACGTTGCTTTCACTGGAGCAACGTTGCTTTCACTGGAACAACGTTGCTTTCACTGGAACAACGTTGCTTTCACTGGAACAACGTTGCTTTCACTGGAACAACGTTGCTTTCACTGGAACAACGTTGCTTTCACTGGAACAACGTTTAGCTCTATGGTGAACTTTATCAAGTCACAGAACGACGCATTGCCTCATAAACTTTTTTCTCAACGTTTTATCTTCGTCTTCACGTTTAACAATTCGCCATTTTATCCCTTTAATTCAACTTACAACATCAGGCTTTTTTAAATTAATTTTCAGTGTATTTTAGATAAGTGTTGTGTGATCATGCATTGATGTGGGTTGTAAAGCTTCTACTTTAGGCATCCCTGTTAGTATCTGTTCCATCAGACTGTGTATATGAATACAGACACAAGATGCTCAACAAGGTTGTACTGGGACAACAATTATGCTCCGAGTTGAGTTTTATCAAGTCATAGAACCAAATATTGACTTCGTAAATGTTTGTGTATCAAGTCTTGTGTTTGTCCGCAAAAACACGGACTCCGTACGACGTAAACTGTCAGTTTTAATATAAACCCCCAAGAAGAAGAAGAAGAAGAAGAAGAAGAAGAAGAAGAAGATGAAGAAGAAGAAGAAGAAGAAGAAGAAGAAGAAGAAGAAGAAGAAGAAGAAGAAGAAGAAGAAGAAGAAGAAGAAGAAGAAGAAGAAGAAGAAGAAGAAGAAGAAGAAGAGTAACAAGAAGAAGGAGGCAACATGCAGTATTAGAGACTGTGACAGAACAATTAGGAAGTTCCCGCTATTCAAACTTCCTTTCTTCTCTAACAGTGAAAAACCACCTCCCCTCCACCTCCATCCACTCCACCTCCACCTCCAACATCACTTCCTCCTCCACCTCCTCTTCCACCTCTTCCTCCTCCGCTCCTCTCTGTGTTTCTTTTCATTACATCTCAGATTCTTGAGTGTACTGGGTTTTATATATATATATATATATATATATATATATATATATATATATATATATATATATATATATATATATATAACACACAAGAGTGCATACTGCCAAAAAATCTGTCACGAAGTAATTATCATTCAGAGAATTGATCTTATACTGTTAGCAAAGACAGTTTTAATGGTGACCAGAATATTCTGGGACCATGAGAGCGTAATTACGCCTTCCATAACCCTTAATTACCCTGTGAATTAGTCCAGGTAACGACCAGGGTCATTAGTCACAGTTCCACCGGCACTTAAACATATTATATTTTGTATGTATCCGAGAGACAGTGTAGGTGATTGACACTCTCTCTCTCTCTCTCTCTTTCTCTCTCTCTCTCTCTCTCTCTCCTCTCTTTACAAAGGGCTTTACAAGGTTAGGTTAAGATACCTAACTTTATTTACAAGGGCTTTACAAGGTTAGGTTAAGATACCTAACTTTATTTACAAGCTAATAGCTCTCGCTCTCTCTTTGAGACCTAGTGTGAGGTCAGAATAACACACACACACACACACACACACACACACACACACACACACACACACACACACAACGATATATAAAATACTGCGAGGAATAGATAAGGTGGACAGAGACAGGATGTGCCAGAGATGGGACACAGAAACAAGGGGTCACAATTGGAAGTTGAAGACTCCTATGAGTCAAAGGGATGTTAGGAAGTATTTCTTCAGTCATAGAGTTGTCAGGAAGTGGAATAGCCTAGAAAGTGACGTAGTGGAGGCAGGAACCATACATAGTTTTAAGACGAGGTTTGATAAAGCTCATGGAGCAGGGAGAGAGAGGACCTAGTAGCAATCAGTGAAGAGGCGGGGCCAGGAGCTGAGTCTCGACCCCTGCAACCACAATTAGGTGAGTACACACACACTCACACACAAAACTCAAGGTCAGAGGGTCACTAAAAGGTCACGTCCAAAACGCACAAGAGGTCACATTAGGAAGGTCATCGCCAGGTTCTCTCCAATGACCTTCTCGTTAATGAGATATCTTTTTTTTGCACACTCTTTTGATGTTGCCGCTTCCCTGGCCATTAACCCTTGATTGATAGTAACGTAGTGAGGACGGGAACTACCCAAAGCGAGACCTAACGATCCAACTGCACCCATTACTCCTTCCTCACGGACACTTCCTGTCAAAAGTCACCCAAAGTGGGATTACCTTGTGAAGTTCTTCAACGCGAATAAAAGCAAAGCTTTTTAATAATAATAATAATAATAATAATAATAATAATAATAATAATAATAATAATAATAATAATAATAATAATAATAATAATAATAATATAATAATAATAATAATAATATTATTATTATTATTATTATTATTATGTTATTATTATTATTATTATTATTATTATTATTATTATTATTATTATTATTAATATTAATATTGTTTCTATTGAAGCATTTCTCCTTTTATGAAGATTGTGATCTATTACTACCCTCGTGTAGACTGTGATCTATTACTACCCTCGTGTAGACTGTGATCTATTACTACCTCGTGTAGACTGTGATCTATTACTACCCTCGTGTAGACGATCTATTACTACCCTCGTGTAGACTGTGATCTATTACTACCCTCGTGTAGACTGTGATCTATTACTACCCTCGTGTAGACTGTGATCTATTACTACCCTCGTGTAGACTGTGATCTATTACTACCCTCGTGTAGACTGTGATCTATTACTACCCTCGTGTAGACTGTGATCTATTACTACCCTCGTGTAGACTGTGATCTATTACTACCCTCGTGAAGACTGTGATCTATTACTACCCTCGTGAGACTGTGATCTATTTCTACCCTCGTGTAGACTGTGATCTATTACTACCCTCGTGTAGACTGTGATCTATTACTACCCTCGTGTAGACTGTGATCTATTACTACCCTCGTGTAGACTGTGATCTATTACTACCCTCGTGAAGACTGTGATCTATTACTACCCTCGTGTAGACTGTGATCTATTTCTACCCTCGTGTAGACTGTGATCTATTACTACCCTCGTGTAGACTGTGATCTATTTCTACCCTCGTGTAGACTGTGATCTATTACTGAAACACAAACTATGGATGTATGTCTTCCCTGAGAAAACGA
>WNWK01005537.1:0-12500 GCA_009830355.1 Cherax destructor | reverse complement strand
TTAGTAAGGAGTCACTCACAACACTACACAGTGTACGTTAGTAAGGAGTCACTCACAACACTACACAGTGTACGTCAGTAAGGAGTCACTCACAACACTACACAGTGTACGTCAGTAAGGAGTCACTCACAACACTACACAGTGTATGTTAGTAAGGAGTCACTCACAACACTACACAGTGTACGTTAGTAAGGAGTCACTCACAACACTACACAGTGTACGTTAGTAAGGAGTCACTCACAACACTACACAGTGTACGTCAGTAAGGAGTCACTCACAACACTACACAGTGTACGTTAGTAAGAGTCACTCACAACACTACACAGTGTACGTCAGTAAGGAGTCACTCACAACACTACACAGTGTAGTTAGTAAGGAGTCACTCACAACACTACACAGTGTAGTTAGTAAGAGTCACTCACAACACTACACAGTGTATGTTAGTAAGGAGTCACTCACAACACTACAACAGTGTACTGTTAGTCAAGGAGTCACTCACAACACTACACAGTGTACGTCAGTAAGAGTCACTCACAACACTACACAGTGTACAAGTCAGTAAGGAGTCACTCACAACACTACAATAGTGTACGTTCAAGTAAGGAGTCACTCACAACACTACACAGTGTACGTCAGGAACATGTCTGGAATTTATATGCTTTATAAAAAATGTGTGATTCATTATTAATGTAATAATAAATAATGATGATAATAATAACAACAACAATAACAACATCAACAAAAACAATAACAACAACAACAACAACAATAATAGTAGTAATAAAAATAATAATAATAATAATAATAATAATAATAATAGAGCAAGGCCGTGCCTCTGCTACCAAGCAGGTCGTAGTTGCTACTCTGAGTGTCGTCCTTAACGAGCTTGTTATCCCGACCATCAGATACCAGCAGCAGCATAACGATGTATGGTGAAGAGAACACCCTACACCCAGCACTCAGACCCTTCCTGATGGTCTGTGTGGCCAGACAAGTCTCCTCTTCCTGCCTAAACCCAGCACTCAGACCCTTCCTGATGGTCTGTGTGGCCAGACAAGTCTCCTCTTCCTGCCTAAACCCAGCACTCAGACCCTTCCTGATGGTCTGTGTGGCCAGACAAGTCTCCTCTTCCTGCCTAAACCCAGCACTCAGATCATTCCTGATGGTCTGTGTGGCTAGACAGCAATTTGTATTCACAATGTGTGGAGACAATCAGGATGACACAGACTGGGTTACACAGGCTGGGTGACACAGACTGGGTTACAGGCTGGGTGACACAGACTGGGTTACACAGGCTGGGTTACACAGGCTGGAGACGGGGTTACACAGCTGGACAGGCTGGGCAGGTGGGTGATAGAGACTGGTTACACAGGCTGGGTGGACACAGGCTGGGTGATAGAGGCTGGGTGATAGAGGCTGGGTGATGGAGGCTGGGTGATAGAGGCTGGGTGACACAGGCTGGGTGACACAAACTGGGTTACACAGGCTGGGTTACACAGGCTGGGTTACACAGGCTTGGTGACACAGGCTGGGTGATAGAGGCTGGGTTACACAGGCTGGGTGACAGACTGGGTTACACAGGCTGGGTGACACAGGCTGGGTGACACAGGCTGGGTGATAGAGGCTGGGTTACACAGGCTGGGTGACACAGGCTGGGTAATGGAGGCTGGGTGATAGAGGCTGTGTGACAGAGGCAGGGTGACACAGGCTGGGTGACACAGGCTGGGTGACACAGGCTGGGTGACACAGGCTGGGTGACACAGGCTGGGTGACATGGGCTGGGTGACACAGGCTGGATGACATAAGCTGGGTGAAACAGGCTGAATGACACAGATTGGGTGATAAACTGGGTGACAAAGGTTGGGTTATACAGGATGGGTGACAGGTTGGGTGACACAGATTGGGTGACACATGCTGGGTGACACAGGCTGAGTGATAGACCGGGTGACACAGCTCATGGCGCAGGGAGAGTGACCCAGTAGCTGCCAGTGAAGAGACGGGGCCAGGAGCTATGACACGACCCCTGCAACCACAACTAGGTGAGTACAACTAGGTGATTACAACTAGGTGAGTACAGGTTAGGGGCACAGGCTGGGTGACACAGGCTGGGTGACACAGGCCGTGTGACAGTCTGGGTGACACAGTCTGGGTGACACAGACTGGGTGACACAGTCTGTGTGACACAGGCTGGGTGACACAGGCTGGGTGACACAGGCTGGATGACACAGGCCGGGTGACACAGTCTGGGTGACACAGGCTGGATGACACAGGCCAGGTGACTAGTCTGGGTGACACAGGCTGGGTGACACAGGCTGGGTGACACAGTCTGGGTGACACAGGCTGGGTGACACAGACTATGTCTCGACCCCTGCAACCACAACTAGGTGAGTACAGGCTCGATGACACAGGCCAGGTGACACAGGCCAGGTGACACAGTCTGGGTGACACAGGCTAGGTGACACAGTCTGGGTGACACAGGCTGGGTGACACAGGCTGGGTGACACAGGCTGGATGACACAGGCCGGGTGACACAGTCTGGGTGACACAGGCTGGATGACACAGGCCAGGTGACACAGTCTGGGTGACACAGGCTGGGTGACACAGGCTGGGTGACACAGTCTGGGTGACACAGGCTGGGTGACACAGTCTGGGTGACACAGGCTGGATGACACAAGCCAGGTGACAGTCTGGGTGATACAGACTGGTTGACATAGGCTGAGTGACAGACTGGGAGGCACAGGTTGGGTGACAGCCTGTGTCATCCATCTATAGGGTGACAAAGGCACCAAAGGTATCTCCTCACTCTATTATGTTCCACCTTTCCCCCATCCTTCCCTCGTCTTTGGGGAGCAATCTGGTTAAAGAAAAGAGAAAAAAAGTCTTTGTTTAGTGTTATGTTCTTCATCACTCCATCGCTTCCCTCTGATCGTAATGGTAGACGAATCTGGTTACGAGAGAGAGAGAGAGAGAGAGAGAGAGAGAGAGAGAGAGAGAGAGAGAGAGAGAGAGAGAGAGAGAGAGAGAGAGAGAGAGAGAGAGAGAGAGAAAGAGAGAGTCTTTGTTTAGTGTTATGTTCTTGCGTGTGACGGCAGGTAAGTGAAACACGGCTGGATCCCACCGTAGACTTTATAAGCCAAATTCGTGCTAGATGGCTTTCAGGCTTGCACGCCGGCCTGCTGAAGTATTTCCTGGCTTATTGCATGTGTTGCTGGTTTACTGAATGGCTTGGTGACTTTTTGACTGGCTTATTGGCTGTATTGCTGGATTTCTGGCTGGGTTATTGTCTGTATTGCTAGGATGCTGACTGGGATGCTGACTGGGATGCTGACTGGATGGCTGCTCTGGTAAGCATCATGCAAATGGAAGGAAAAGTGTAAGGAACGGAAGGTTGGGATGAATAAGGAGACAGAGACGGGGCAGTAAAGGAGGGAAGCAGCGATAAAATATGAAAATCACAAGCAATTTTTTTCTTCCATTTTTGGAGAAAGAATCTTACGTACATATCCGGTCGAAAACTCTCTCAACACAATTTTCACATGCAAATTGAATGAGAGAGAGAGAGAGAGAGAGAGAGAGAGAGAGAGAGAGAGAGAGAGAGAGAGAAAGAGAGAGAGAGAGAGAGAGAGAACAGAGCAAGACGTCTCATCTCTCGCCTGGACCCATCCTGGGTAGATCTGTTATTTCAGCAGAGCCTTCAACACAGGAGGGATGTGGGCGGCCTTACTGTCATGTACAAGGCCAACATTGTCAAAGTACCACACTTGGCTCCACTTCGAGGACAGCGAGGAGCAAGCTTCTATACCACAAGACGGGCAGCAAGCAGCAACTTCACTCTGGCTGTAACATTCTCCAGAACATCACTTCATCTGAGATCATTTATCCCCAGGATGACTCGAGTCTGGAACACATTCGTACAACATTATCATGTCAACGAGATAAAGTCAGTTGATCAAATGAAAATGCTGGCTCACAGATGGCTCCAACTTCATCCTGTTCCATACTTGTATGTTTCATAACAATAAAAATGCTTTCAAATGAGCTGATGTAGGTAACAGCTCTTAGCTTGTTAATAAAGTTAGGGATCCTTAACCTAACATTGTCAAACCCTGTGCAAAAAAAAGGAGAGAGAGAGAAAGAAGAAGAAGAAGAAGAAGAAGAAGAAGAAGAAGAAGAAGAAGAAGAAGAAGAAGAAGAAGAAGAAGAAGAAGAAGAAGAAGAAGAAGAAGAAGAAGAAGAAGAAGAAGAAGAAGAAGAAGAAGAAGAAGAAGAAGAAGAAGAAGAAGAAGAAGAAGAAGAAGAAGAAGAAGAAGAAGAAGAAGAAGAAGAAGAAGAAGAAGAAGAAGAAGAAGAAAGAAGAAGAAGAAGACAAAAATAATAATAATAATAATAAGAAGGACGAGGAATAGGGAGGATGGGATTAAAACAGGGACAAAGAGAAGTATTGGGAAAGGAAAAGTTCGAGTGAGGGAAGGAAGGTCAGAGGGAGATGGATGAGAGAAAAGAAGGGAGAAATTGGAGAGATACAGGAAGGGAAAAATTGGATAGATACAGGAAGGAAGAAATTGGAGAGAGAAAGGAAGGGAGAAATTAGAAAAAGAAAGGAAGGGAGAAATTGGAGAGATAGAAAGGAAGGGAGAAATTGGAGAGAGAGGTAGGGAGGAACAGAGAGTGGAGCGAGACCTCTCGCACTCTCTGTCTCTCTCTTTACATCTCGCTTCTCACTTCAAGTCACATTTATAGTGTGACCCTCCTCCTCCGTTTTCTTTGATGATCCACTTAATGCAATTTGTGGGGAGACTTAACAGCTCTGTGACGTCAACATGGTTAGGCTCAGGGCTGGTCCATCCCAGCTATATCCCAACTTTTGGGACGAGACCATGTTTAGCTTTAAGAGGATAGTAAGTGATAGGTGTGTTTGTGTTTGTGTGTGTACTCACCTAGTTGTACTCACATAGTTGTGGTTACAGGGGTCGATTCATAGCTCCTGGCCCCGCCTCTTCACTGGCCGCTACTGGGTCTCTCTCCTTTCGACATGAGCCTTATCATACCTCTTCTTAAAGCTATGAATGGATCCTACCTCCACTACATCGCTTCCCAAGCTATTCCATTTCCTGACCACTCCTAACATCCCTGTGATTCATCTGAGTCTTCAACTTCCAGCTGTGCCCCTTCTTGCTGTGTCCCATCTCTGGAACATTCTGTCTCTGTCCACCTTGTCAATTCCTCTCCGTATTTTATATGTCGTTATCATGTCCTCCCTTACTCTCCTGTCCTCCAATGTCGTCAGGTCGATTTCCCTTAACCTCTCCTCGTAGCACATACCCCTTAGCTCCGGGACTAGTCGTGTTGCAAACCTTTGCACTTTCTCTAGTTTCTTTATGTTCTTGGCTAGGTGTGGGTTCCAAACTGGTGCTGCATATTCCAGTATGGGCCTAACGTACACAGTGTACAGGGTTCTGAACGATCTCTTATTAAGATGTCGAAATGCTGTTCTTAGGTTTGCTAGGCGCCCGTATGCTGCAGCAGTTATTTGGTTGATGTGCGCCTCAGGAGATGTGCCTGGTGTTATACTCACCCCAAGATCTTTTTCCTTGGGTGAGGTTTGTAGTCTCTGGCCCCCTAGACTGTACTCCGTCTGCGGTCTTCTTTACCCATCCAAAATCTTCATGACTTTGTACTTGGTGGGGTTGAACTTCAGGAGCTAATTCCTGGACCTGTGTGTGTGTGTGTGTGGTGTGTGTGAGTGTGTGTGTATGTGTGTGTGTGTGTGTGTGATAACTTTCCATCATCAGTGATATGTTAGTCTCTCTTCATGAATAAAATGTAAATATGTATCATTGTTTTTACACTGTACATCGCCTGCATCATTCACTCACCCCTCAAATTATTCCATCTGATTTCCAACATATTCCCTCACGTCAGTTTATCAGTGATCTAAACTAAAGTGTTAAATTTTATTTCGATTATGTTACCTAAAACTGAACTTGGATTACCATAACGAACTTAGAATCAAGATCAAATAGGTCAATTAACTCTTAGTAAACAAACCACTCGGCCCTCGTAGACTCTCCAAAATTCCATTGAAACAATATAAATAGTCGAATTTACTGAAAATGACCCATCAGCAGTGAGGGGGTTGGATGTCTCGAAGAGCTCTTGATCCAAGGGATGAAAGCTTTCCTCCCCTGCTGTCATATAGGATTTACCTTTTATTCTCCATACGGGTGTACCGCTTCCTGTTTTATTAGGAGAGGACGAGTCGGTGTCAGTACTGCACCACCAACATGGACACCACGACCACTTGACCAGGAGGAGCGATGATGACCTTGACATCAAAGAAGAGGACTGACGTCAGCTCCGTTGTTTAGAATGTGACGTCAATCAGTTTTAATAACACAGCTGCACAGCTCACCTGAAGCTTCAGTATCTCCAAAACTTTGACCACATTGATTTTATGTCGTCAGAAGACAACCGTAGACGACCTTAATAACCAGGTCATTCACCCACCTACACTATAACTGACCTCTACTGTTATACACTTTCCTGTTTTTTCTGTCTCTGTATTGGATTAATAAAGCTTCTGGTGGGCGAAACGTTTCTGTAATAATGTTGGTTATATTTACATAAGTGTGTCTTATACATTTGTCGCTATTAAATGTCTAATACATAACATTTTCCTCTGCATATTCTCTAATACATTTCTTTCCATTCTTAAGTATGGCGACCAGAGGAGCTCTGACGACTTACCACTGATGTACATTGCTGTACAAGAACTTTGTGTGTGTGTGTGCGTGTGTGTACTCACCAATTTGTACTCACCTATTTGTGGTTGCAGGGGTAGAGACTCAGCTCCTGGCCCCGCCTCTTCATTGATCGCTACTAGATCCTCTCTCTCCCTCTCTCCCTATGTGTGTGTGTGCGTGTGCGTGTGTGTGCGTGCGTGTGCGTGTACGTGTGTGTGTGTGTGTGTGTGTGTTCACTGCGGCTGTTCACTGCGTCGATTCCGAAATAATTAAAACTCCAAAAGATTACCAGTCTATCCCGATCATCTCAATATGGTTCGAAAGCTGCGGTCAATACAAAATTGTAAGTTATATGAGACTGACAGCTCCACACACGAGGCTTTAATGACCAGTTCACATCTTAATGACCAGTTGCCATCAGGTTAACCTTGATCATCAAGAAGAGCCAGTGGAACTTACTGAAGATTTTTCTGATTCACAGGACTTCCTTCCCAAAACACACAAAAGAGTACGTGGAAAGTGTGAAGTTGGTGATACTTCCGCTGGCTGGGCAGGACCTTAGAGGTGTCGCCAACAGTACTGTGTGCCAGCTGGCACCACCTCTCAATAGTCTTTTATAAGGCACAGCAGCTTATAATTAAAGGACCAGTTTCCTTGAGAATTGTTAAACTCTTAATTGCGGAGAGAGAGAGAGAGAGAGAGAGAGAGAGAGAGAGAGAGAGAGAGAGAGAGAGAGAGAGAGAGAGAGAGAGAGAGAGAGAGAGAGAGAGAGAGAGAGAGAGAGAGAGAGAGAGAGAGAGAGAGAGAGAGAGAGAGAGAGAGAGAGAGAGAGAGAGAGAGAGAGAGAGAGAGAGAGAGAGAGAGAGAGAGAGAGAGAGAGAGAGAGGAGAGAGAGAGGAGAGAAAGAGAGGAGAGAGAGAGAGAGAGAGAGAGAGAGAGAGAGAGAGAGAGAGAAGTATTGTCTCATAACTCTCTTTAATTTACAGGCAGTGCCATATATCCATTTCTCTGTTTTTCAATGAAGATAAATTTCGCATTTTTCAGTCTTTCTTTATTGGCCATATAGATTTTTTTTTACTTCCTCAGTCCATTTTCTTGCAAGTCTGAACGGTTATTTATTTCCTTTACGTTTCTTCAGCAGTGGACACAGTTCAACACCAGCTGACTGAAAAATATATGTGAGGCGCAGAGCCCACATATGTTCTCACTTATTTCTAGCATATTTTCCCCATAAACATGCACATAAAAGCTAACTTTGCAGTTAATTAGTGTTGAATATTATGCTCAATAAGTCATTTATTATTTTATTTATCTTGTGTTTTAATCCCAAAATAATTTTTCTTAATAGTGGTTACAGGTATTTCTAGTTATCGTTACCGTCTTTAAGGTCACTGGTAGTTATTACAGATCACAATCAAGGTGGCGACAATCAGTCATCGTCACCACGAAAAAATAGCTACTAGTATTACTGTCTCGCCAGATCATCACTCCATCACATAACCACCATCAACTAGAATACCATCATCATTTTAATTATACACATGGGGTTATAAACACCATCACCAATTGGAGTTTTAATACAATGGAGTTATATAAATCAAACTGGAGTTTAATACTGCTGGACTTATCATCACCATCACCACTGAAGTTATCATCACCATCACCACTAGTTATCCGATTTTCCAAATCCTTCCCTGACCTTTCCAACATCCCCCTTCCCTGACCTTTCTCCGATCCTTCCCTGACCTTTCTAAGTCCTTCCCTGACTTTTTCCAAGGACCCTTCCTGACCCTTCCCGGGACCCTTCCCCGACTTTTTCCAAAATTCCTTCCCTGACCTTCCAAGGACCCTTCCTGACCTTTCCAAGCATCCTTTCCTTTACCTTCTCCAAGCATCCTTCCTGACCTTTCTCGCATACCTTTCCTGACCTTCCCAAGGACCCTTCCCCGACCTTTCCAGGACCCTTCCCTGACTTTTCCAACATCCTTCCTGACCTTTTCTCCAAAGGGCCCATTCCCCGACCTTCTCCACATCCTTCCTGACCTTTCCAAGGACCCTTCCCCGACCTTCTCAGGACCCTTCCCCGACCCCTTTCCAAGATCCTTCCCCGACCTTTCCAAGGACCCTTTCCCTGACCTTTCTCCACATCCTTCCCTGACTTTCCAAGGATCCCTTCTGACCTTTTTTCCAAATCCTTCCCTGACCTTTTCAATCAGTTCCTGATTTTCCAAGATCCTTCCTTTATTTCAAAGCATGTTCCCTTGATTTCAAGATCAGTTCCCTGATTTTCCAAGATCCTTCCCTGACCTTTTCCAACATCCCCTTCCTGACTTCTCGGCCCTTTTTCCCCGACCTTTCCACATCCTTTCCTTGACCTTCCCCAAGCATCAGTTCCCTGACCTTTTTCAAGCATCCCTTCCCTGACCTTCTCCAAGGCCCCCTTCCTGACCTTTTCCAACCCCTTTTCCCTGCCCTTTTTTCCACATCCCTTCCCTGATTCTCAACATCAGTTCCCGACTTTTCACATTTTCCCCTCCCTTTTTCCCCAAGCATCCCTTTCCCCTGCCCTTTTTCTCAAGCATCCCTTCCCTGACTTTTCCGGACCCTTCCCCTGACCTTCCCAACACCCTTTTTTCCCTGACCTTCCCACCTTCCTTCCTTTCCCCAAAGACCCTTCATGCCCTTTTTTCCGCATCCTTTCCCGACCTTCCAACATCAGTTCCCGACTTTTAACATCAGTTCCCTGACCTTTCTCCAACATCCTTTCCTGCCCTTTTCCAACTTTCCTGATTTTTCCCAAGGACCCTTCCTGACCTTTTCAAAGCACCCCTTCCTGACTTTTCCAAGATCCCTTCCTTGCCCTTTTCCAAAATCCTTCCTGCCCTTTCTCCAAGGGGACCTTCCTGATTTCTTTTTTACATCCTTCCTGACCTTTTCCAAGGACCCTTCCCTTGACTTTCCAAGATCCTTCCTGACCTTTCCCCACACCCCTTTTTCCCTGACCTTTCCAAACATCCTTTCCCTGACCTTTCCCCCAAGGACCCTTCCCCTGACCCTTCTCCCACCCCTTCCTGACCTTCCCAAACACCCCTTCCCTGACCTTTCTTCAAGAATTTCCTGATCTTCTGACCCTTTTTCCCTGATTTCCGCATCAGTTCCCTGACCTTTTCAAGCATCATTTCCCCTGACCTTTTCCAAGCATCCCTTCCTGATTTTCCCCAAATCCTTCCTGACCTTTTCAACATCCCTTCCTGATTTTTCCAAGATCAGTTCCTGACCTTTTCCAAGCACCCTTTTTCCCTTGACCTTCTCCAACACCCCTTTTTCCTGCCCTTTTTTCAAATCCTTTTCCCTTTCAAGATCTTCCCTGATTTCTTCCAAGTTTCCCTGACCTTTTCCCAACCCTTTTTCCGACCTTTTCTCCAAGATCCCTTCCTGATTTTCGGCATCAGTTCCCTGACTTTCCAACATCCCCTTGCCCTTTCTCCCAAATCCTTCCTTGACCTTTCTTAAGATCATTTCCCCTGCCCTTTTTTCAAGACCCCTTTCCCCTGACTTTTCTTCAAATCAGTTCCCTGATTTTCCAAGATCCCTTCCCAGACCTTTTCCAAGATCCTTTTCCCTGACTTTTCTCTCAACTCCTTCCTGATTTTCCCCAAGATCAGTTCTGACCTTTCCAACATCCTTCCCTGACCTTTCTCAAGCATCATTCCCTGACCTTCTCCAACACCCCTTCCCGACCTTTCCAACACCCCTTCCTGACCTTTCCCAACATCCCTTCCCTGCCCTTTTCAAGATCAGTTCCCTGCCCTTTTCCCAAACACCCCTTCCCTGACCTTCTAACACCCCTTTCCCTGACCTTTCTAACATCCTTTCCCTCCCCCTTTCCAACTCCTTTCCTGACCTTTCTAAGACTTTTCCCTTCCTTCCACCCTAAGCCTGAAGGGGTTATTTTCCCAAA
Organism: Cherax destructor; assembly: GCA_009830355.1. Lineage (NCBI taxonomy): Eukaryota > Metazoa > Arthropoda > Malacostraca > Decapoda > Parastacidae > Cherax > Cherax destructor. Next base: position 1,796 of record WNWK01005537.1, on the reverse strand, counting down.
GATGCCAGTCAGCACACTGTTTATCTCCTTGTTCCTGATGACATCGGGAGCACTGAGGGAGAGGAATCCAGGTGAGGGAAGGAGAGAGAGAGAGAGAGAGAGAGAGAGAGAGAGAGAGAGAGAGAGAGAGAGAGAGAGAGAGAGAGAGAAGAGAGAGAGAGATTACATGTCCAGTATAGACTGTCGTAATACTCTTGGTCATTATATCAAAAGATCATGTAAACCAAGTCTTCCCTCTTCCTTTGTTAATTCACATTATCAAGTTCCTTGAAAATGTGAGTAGTCACGAAAGCGTTTGGGAATTTCCCTCTTTTTTTCATAGTGGTTGTCTTGCATATTTTGATATCACCTGTTTACTGTGATCTTTTTGCATATATATATATATATTTTTTTTTTTTTTTATTAACACATCGGCCGACTCCACCAAGGCAGGGTGGCCCGAAAGAAAAAACCATCATCATTCACTCCATCACTGTCTTGCCAGAAGGGTGCTTTTACACTACAGTTATAAAACTGCAACATTAACACCCCCCCCTTTAGAGTGCCGGCACTGTACTTCCCATCTCCAGAACTCGTTGGGCCCGCCGGTTTCCCTGAACCCTTCATAAATGTTACTTTGCCACACTCCAACAGCACGTCAAGTATTAAAACCATATCTCCATTCACTCCTATCAAATACGCTCCACATGCTTGCTGGAAGTCCAAGCCCTCCAAAAAACTTCCTTTTCCCCCCCCCAACCTTTCCTGGCCGACCCCTACCCCGCCTTCCTCCACTACAGATTTATACACCTCGAAGTCACTTTGTCTCGTTCCACTCTTTTACATGTCCAAACCACTCAACAACCCCTCCCCAGCTCCTGACAATCGTTTTGGGAATCCGCACCCCTCCTAATTTCCAAACTCCAATTTTCTGCATTATATTCACACCACACATTGACCTCAGACATGACATTCCACTGCCCCAGTTCTCCTGTTGCCATTGATCACCCATGCCAACCCTATAAGAGGTTGGTATAACTATACTCTAAATTTCCCCCTTTACTTCCATGGACAAGGTTCTTTTTCCCCCAGACTCCGAAGTGCTCCACTCACCCTTTTCCCCTCATCAATTCTATGATTCACCTCATCCTTCATAGACCCATCCGCGACATGTCCACTCCTAATATCTGAATACATTCACCTCTCCATACTCTCTCCCTCCAACTGATATCCAATCTTTCGTCACCTATTCTTTTTTTATCCTCATCACCTTACTTTTCCTATATTCACTTTCAATTTTTTTTTTTACACACCCTACCAAATTATCCACCAACCTCTGCAGCTTCTTCAGAATCTCCCAAAACACAGTGTCATCAGCAAAAGCAACTGTGACAACCCACTTTGTATTTGCTTTTTTTCTTTTAGCCCAACACCCTTCCAAAAACCCATTCCTTTCTTCCCCCCTCTTAAAATTTGAAAAACGGGGATCACACATCCTTGCTAAGGCCCCTTTTTTGGGAAAAGTCCCCTTTCCCCCCTACACACTCTAACCTGACCCCTTCCTCATAAAACCCTTTACCTTTCAGTAACCTTCCTCCTATTCCATACACCTGCAACATCTGCCACATTGCCCCCCTTTTCCCTATATACTTTTTTCCAAATCCATAAATGCCACAAAAACTTTTTTTCCCATCAAAAATTTTTCCTTTATGTTTCCTGTAAAACTTGGGGTAAACCCCCCCTTTCCAAATCCCTTGTTCATCTGCTATCCTGCTTTCTGTTTTTTTTAAAATTTTTTTAATAATAACTCTACCATA